>SNQJ01S0018859.1:574-14919 GCA_010110895.2 Picea sitchensis | reverse complement strand
GTTAAAAAGGTCCAAACCTTCCAGCCACAGGTTCGTGACAGATTTCCACAAACTAAGCAGTGCGACTTCTCCAGCAAGACAAGCAGCTCACCAAATTACAGATTCAACAAATGCTTTTCCCTATCCCCTGGGAACTCAACGCAATGGATACCATTTATTCCTAAGGAGGGAGGATTGATCTAGGTGGATATCGGTGTCCACCCAGCTTTTCCAAATGGCTCAAAACAGTTTTTTGGCCATTTTGGCAATTTACTATTTTTAGCAGGTTTTAACTTCCGGGGCCATTTTGAGGGTCCAAATGAAGGTTTTTTGAGATAGAGGTCCTCAATGATATCTGAAGGCATAATTGAGCCCCCAAAATGAATCTCCTCAACAATACATTTCCAACGAGCTATCACACGCCTAAAATGGAGATCGTATGCAAAAGTTACGACCCCGGGAAGTTGATGTACTCACTTACCCAAACGGGGCCCACATGACTTTTGGCGCTTCATATCCTAGGGTTAGGTTTTTGGATGTCTAGGATTTTTGGCATTCCCATTTATTGTAAAAAATGCCTTCAGAGCCTCATTGTAATCATCTTCTTGCGAATGCGAGTAGCCGTCACATCTCTTCTCAGCGATAAGCTGCCACCATTCTAGCGAGTCTTTCACTCTGTATTTTTACAGTCTCTATACATTTCTCTGATTAATAGAAATCATGTATTACTGTATATATGTGTTTATGGTTGCATCTCTGATGAATTTCTGTTATATTATTGAATATCTACAATATCTCTGTGCATTTCTTTATTATATCTTCGCTCTCATTTCGTGCCGAAAATAATCCGGATCAGGAAGACGCCAAGACACTACGGTGAGACTATCCCTCACTTTTTTTACCACCTCGAGAATATGTTTCTCAAAGGTTGGGTGTATATAACACCACCTTTTGACTTAGACAAACAGGATTACCTGAGGCCTATATACTTTATTTTCTATTCACAGTGAAACTTTAAGATGTATGAACATTTATGAATGTTTAAATGTTATTGATGATGATGTATATAATGTGATCTACTATGTGAATGTAAATTTTAAGAATGTTTAAATGTTATTGATGATGATGTATATGATGCGACATATTGTGAGAATGAAAATTTTTATGAATGTTTAAATGCTATTAGAATGATGTTGGATATGATGCAATCTATTGGGTAAATGATAATCTTAGGAATGGGTGTCGAAATTGAATTATGGGATATTATGAGATCTATTTCTAACTTGGAAACTTTGATTTTAAGTCATCGATACAGGGATACCAAATTGAAATGATGATAGTATGCAATTACATGATGATAATGCAAAGAAATGTATGAGTTTGTGTTGCAGACTAATCTGCAGGTTATGGGCTATGAAATAGCCAGGGAATAATGATGATGAAAGTGGATATCATGACCACTAGCTAAGAAACATTATGGTATGAATATTTGTATGTGAAATTGTATTGGTTTGGATGTATTGCTATGATATGTGGACCAGTGTAGGATTTCAGGTGACAAGACTGCCCAAAACTGAATAAACGATGACAAAACCCCCAGCAACATGGTGCCACTGTATATTCCATTATAGGGTGTGGACCCTAGTTATGATTAGGAGGGGTGGAGGCATTTCCCACCGTGTATCCTCTGAAATCTGAAGTCATGGGAGGACGGTGTTAGTTCACGCTCCCCAAGACGTGTGATAATGACTGTCAGTTGCCTGCTGGGGAAGCTTGGTCGAGATAGTGACACTTCTTCTTACGGGTTCTATTTGGAGTTAGGTCAATATAGTTGATGCTCCAAGATAGTCCAGTAGAGGAAGGATAAGAATGGAGATGGAAGTAAGCTAGGGAGGAAGGATGAGTAGACATAGTTGAGAAAGTATGGAGATTTGTCTTATGGTGGAATTTAATGTTTTCCCTTCTAAAAAGAAAATGTGTATATAGGAATATTCATAATTACGTAACTAAACCACAGTTGTCTAAATGAATATGTTGAACCGGATAATTGTAATTAAAAGATTTCTCAAATATTTGATTGGTTTATTGTCGTTTATAAAATACTAGTCATGTTGATTGGATTGGATGCATACATAAATTACTAAAGGGTGATAGTTATTGATTATTAGTACATGCACGAGACTTGTATGTACTTGCTACACATGCATTTATTGTACATGTACACTAGTATGTATGAGATTTCTTGACTTACTTACTAATAATGCCGGTTAATTGTTATGAATGTGTGAACCCTATTTCTTTTCCTTTGTACCATGAGATACCTTAACTTCGGGATGAAGTTTCCTGAAGGGTGGGTGTATGTAACAACCCTAGTTGAATATATGCTTAGGGATTATTATGTAAAATTAATTTGATAATCTAACTGTCCTAATATGTTAGTTAAACAATAATTATTTCTTAAATAATATCAACTAATTAATTATTATTAATTATTTGTCCATATTTGTCAATGATTAATTAATTATTAATTGACTTATTAATTAATTGAGTAAAGAATTAAAGGGGGTTAATAATTTAATGTATTACAGATTTACGTATACGGGGGGAGAAACATTAAATATAGGGATAAGATAATAAATATAAGGGGATAAGATAATAAATAGGGGAATAAGATAATAAATAAAGGGATAAGGAAATTAATGAAGGGGGGAGAGTCGGCGAAGGAGGAATATGACGGGAAGAGTCTTACGGGGAAAGGCATTCTTTTGGGGGGAGCAGGAAGCATTTTGAGAGGAGGATATATTTATGTGGGGGATTTTCTATGGAGATCTCTGGTGTGAGGAGTTTGATTTTGGGGGGTTTTGGTGGATCAGAAGCAGGGGGCACCGGTTTGCTGGGGGTTTTGGGCACGGGGGCCAGGATATCCTTACGGTATCCTGGAGCTATTGAGCCAGACAGGCTGCTCCTAGCTGGCAGAGAGGAAAAAACAGTTTTGGACAGTGTTTGACACAGTTTCAACTTCAGCATTGGACCACCAGAGCAACGGGATTTATCATTAGAACCAGGTAATTTATTTATGAAATTACCAAGTTAGGTGGATGAATATGTAATCTATTTCATGATGTGGTTAACTTTAATTCTTTTGTTGAATATTACATGCTTTATGATGATTAATGAAATATTACGCATTGAAAAAAAATTATGTTTAATTATACGAAATTTTTAGGGTTTAATTAATTAAGGTTCCTACAGATTGCATTAATTAGCTTTGACTATTTTTGTTTCACTGTTTCAATCGTATTCATTTAGTATTTATTCGTTTAATATCTTTACAAAAATGAAAAAAGAAGTGTTGTTCATATTTGATTTAGAAACTTTATCAAACAATCATTTTCGCAAGATTTCATGCAAACCTTGTAAACTGTATATAAATTGTTCCTAATCATTTGTATATTCRCATTCTTAGATAAATATTTGTAATTATTGTGTCGATTGTTAGAATCTTTTCTTTAGCTTGTTTATTTTATTTTTCTATCTTTAGGACCTTAGTTGGCTAACAGAGCCATTAAACCCATCAGAATAGGTTACACCAAAYRGCTTGGGTTATTTAGACATCCCCAGACCGGATCTCTTCTTCTAGTTGATGGCATGTCAAACTTGCCCGTCGATAGGCATGTGGTGTGTAAACAGGGTCTATTGGTTGATCCTGCTAAAATTGTTATCATAGCTAATTTACCACCACTGAAGTCAATGCACCAACTGAAGAGTACACTTGGTCATACAAGGTATTACAAGAAGTTTATAAGGGGATATGCATAGATCACTTTTCCAATGGAGAAATTACTGAAGAAGGATACTAAATATCAGTGGAACAGAGTTTGGATATTCTGAAGGAGAAGATGGTGATTGCGCCAATTTTGTTGTTTCCAGATTGGTCAAAGGAATTTCATGTGCATGTGGATGCATCTGCAATAATGTTAGGTGCAATACTAACACAGCTAGGAGAAGGTGAAATAGATCATCCAATTGCATTTGCAAGAAGAAATTTATCAAATTCAAAACAAAACTACAATACTATAGAAAGACAAGGATTGGCCATGGTATATTCTTTGCAAAAATTTAGATATTATTTGTTAGAGAAACATTTCAAGATGTTTACAAATTATTCTTCTCTTAGATATTTAATCATTAAGATAGTGTTGGGGGGAAGAATATGCAGATCACTAATTTTGTTTCACGTGTTTGATTTTGAAGTTGTGGTCAATTCTGCAATATTGAATGCAAGACCATATCATTTATCCAGGATAACTAATGGATAAGAACCAACTAACTTGAAGGAAAACTTCTCGGATGCACAATTGTTTAAAGTACACATAGTTTATGATTATTTTTTTGACATTATTGAGTTTTTGAGTACAGGATTTGCGCCAAAGGAATTTATATTGCGCAGAATAAAATTTTGATGGTCAAATCTATAGGCTACCAATTGATTGAAATTCACTTATACAAACTTGGAGCACACAACATTTTGAGGAGATGTTTTATGGAGCATGAAAGTCCTATAATTTTAGCAGAAGCACATGAAGGGATTGTTGGAGGACACTATTCAGAGAAATCTATTGCACAGAAGGTATTACACATAAAATTATGGTGGCCAACCATTCACAAGGATTCAAAGGGGTACTGTCAAAATTGTGATTTTTGTCAGAGAGTAGGAAATCCATCCAGGAGGGATGAGATGCCATTCAGACTGAAAGTAACTTTACAAGTGTTTGATAAGTGGGAAGTAGAATTTTTAGGTTCAATTAATCCACCATCAAGAAGATCATTACCAGATATATTATTATAGCGACAACATACTTAACCACATGGGTTGAGGGAACAACAGTGAAGGATTGTAGCATAGAGACTGCAATGTGCTTTTTATTTGAACATGTAGTTACAAGGTTTGGATATCCAAGAATATTTATGAGTGATCAGGGGAGTCACTTTATCAACAGTACAACCCAGGAAGTGCTAGAATAATTTTAGATCCATCATCAGAGGAGCACTACTTATCATCCTTAGGAAAATTTAATAGTGGAAGCATTCAACAAGATATTGGAAAATTCCTTGAACAATATTTGTAATGTAAACAAAGATGAATGGGATTGGAAGGTACCAGCAGTGTTATTGTACTACAAGAATACATGCAAGAAGCTAATAGAGAAGACAACCTTCAGGTTGGTATATGGGCAGGAAGCAGTAGTTCCCTTAGATTATTTGATACTAAGTATGTGCATTGCAGCTATTACATACATGACAAAAATAGGTGCAACATAGGAAATATTAGCTCAACTCATGGAATTAGAATAAGACATAATTATAGTTGGATTCCATCACGAGGTACAAAAAGAAAAGGATAAATCCTGGCATGAGAAACATATTAAGAAGAAGAACTTCAAATTTGTATATATGTTTCTCCTCTATGAAAGTAAATGATTGCAACACCTAGGGAAGTTTAGAATGCATTGCCTAGGGCCATGTGAGATAAAGTATGTCACAAATGGAGGTGTTGTGCAACTAAAATACTTACAAGGAAAGGAAATGCAAGGAATGGTGAATGGTAGTCGACTGAAATTTTATAGGGACAGTCGACCTACCAACCCTCAGTAATTACAGTGAAGAAAGTAGAATTGTACATAATGTATATAGTAGGAAGAAAAAGAAGAAAAAACAAGTAGAAAAATGAGAAAAAGGCAAAGAGAAGTAGGTAGATGGATCAATGGTCGACATATAGTTGGAGAATACAGAGCGCAAAAGAAGTGAACATATTTCACATAAGACAACTATGATAGAAGGAAATCCTAGTGCGCCCAATAAATATGACAATAGAAAAATATTGCGCACAAGAAAAACAAAATAGTTGGGAAAAGAAAAAATTAGCCGCCAGAAAAGTGAGGTATGAAATGAAAATTTATGACAGTGGAGGAAGTGTACCCAGTAAGCTTTGGAGAATTTATGATAGCATTATAGAATAAAAAATCATGTCCTAAAATCCAAATTGTGACTTCGAGCAAACACAGAGACAAGGAGTAAGAAGCTAAGAGAGAATAGGAAATTTATAAAGTCATTAGTGAGATTTATGAGAAGACCCATATTTATTCAAGAAAGATGGAACCACTGAAGGTCATAGCTCCTAGAAGGACAGTGAGGAAAACATGTAGCACCGCGAGGTCACCATAGGAGGCAACAATGGAAGTGGAAAACCCTACGCAAATGGAGGGAGTGGTGGACGTGGAGGCCATCCCTTCCTTGATCATCGAACTAGTGAGCCCTACATTGTTGGAGGAGAAGGAGCCAACCCCTACAATAGAACCAATGAATATTGACCCATAGAACATGGCAGAGGAGAAAAACTTGATGCAACAACCCAACATGGACACCGTCGAGCCAATAGAGGAATAAAATGAGGAAATAACTAAGTCTGACGAGCTGAGGGTTCAATCTAGTACAGAGTCAATGCAATGGGAGAAAATATAGTTCAAAGTACAGCAGGACTCTAGTACAAAAGACAAAGAGGAAGATCAAATGCACCGGGAGGTAAGCCCCTTGAGAGCGCCGAAAAAGGGGAAAGGAAAAAAAAATTCCATACATCACCACACAAGCCACCAAAGGTAACTCTTGTTTTACCGTGCATACCAGTAGGAGCACAAGTTTTACTATATTTTCTAGGATGCATAGAAAAACTATGCTATGATGACATCGATGTAAAAGACACAGACATATTTTCTAAATTTGTGTAGAAAGTATAAATGGAGAGCAGAGGTGTCATTGCGACAAAAGTACGAATACTAGAACCAAAACAGTGGATAACATGTTTATATAACACATGCATAATGAACTTGATAGAAATATCGCATTTTGGAAGGGGTAAGGACGTAAATAACTATGTTAAACAATTAATAGCAGTAGTACATGGAGGAATTTTATGGCTAGATACACAAGTCTCGATTGATGTCGAATTAATTGAAAAAATAACAAGTCTATCCAAAAATGGTGAGAAACATGCACAGTATATGGATGACAAGACCAAGAAGAAATCATTGGCGGAGGAAATGAATAAAACCTATGGAACAGAGAGAGAATATAGGGGGATAATTATAAATAGAATCAATTAACTCGCGATAAAGTTAGCAACAAACCCTATGGCATATAAATTCCTAAGGAAGTGTTGCAAAGAAGAGGTGAAAACAGGGGTAATAGAAGAAGTTGTGCAATGCGCAAAGGGAATTCTACTGAGATGTAGTCCATATTTGTTAAACTTGTTTCTGTATGATTGTGAAGATACCCAAGATTTAGGAATAGAGTTTCATTACTCGTGGCTGACCATTCTTAATGAAATAGCGGGATGGAAACACCCCAAATACAACATGTTTTGTTAGAGAACCAGAAAGTATTGTGCAACATAGTATGAAACATTGTAGCACAAAATGGTCACAAGGGAAAGAAAGACAAACTCCATCATATTCACGACATATCTCAAAGAAATATGGGAAAAGGTAGATGCAACTTGGAGAATACCACCAGAGATGGTGGAGGAATACAATAATATATCCAACTTCAAAGAATCAAGGAACAATAGGTGGATATAGGAAAAAAGGGATCCAGAAAAGGAGTGGTTATAGATGAGATACTATGTCATAGAAGAGGACGTACAATGGGAAATGAAATACTAGAAGAAGGAATGGAAGCTTCGAGTGGAGCCAACAAAATACAATCAACCATAAGAAGTGGGCTCCTCACAAAAGAAGAGTACCCTGGAAGGAAACACACAAAAAGAAGAAGTGTAAACAAAGTAGATAAGAGGGAGCATAGAAACAAGAACACTTAGAAAGAAAAAGGATATCCCCAACCTATCACATAGCAGAAGGACCGCATAGATGACACTAATGGAGAAACACATAGGGAAGATAGCATCCCTGCATGGGAGAGACAAGTAGGAGGATACATACCAAAGACAAATTCCCCAACCACAACAGAGCAACCAGAGTCAAGGCCACTCAAGTGAACCATTTTACAATCAGGTGGAGCGCGTAAGAAAATGAAGACGTATAAGGAGACCCCCCAGTATACCATAATATAAGATTATGTGTAATTAGTTAGGGAAAGAGTACAGGACCGCACCACATAAGTATATGAAGATGCAGAAAAAAAAAAAGACAATATAATGCAAGAGTTGATAGAGGTCAAGAAAGCCTTGGAGCAGATACAATTCACCAAGGCACAACACAAAGAATAGACACAACAACACAAAATAACGCAAGAACTGTACAAGCCAACATGAAGTGAGGAGGATACAATACAGATAACAACACTGGAAAGAGAAAACTTTATTATTACTAAATACATGTTGTGAATGGATGAAGACATGGCGTAGGAATAGGTCAAGGATGTGGAACAGATGTAAGTGGTATTGGTTAATATACCAAAAAAAGTGATATATAGGTTGCAGATGAGCATCGCACAAGAGGTACAATCGATAGCTAGGAAAAATGTGACAAATTTGGAAACAACCAAGGAAGAGAAGGAGGTTCTAGGGACAGTCCTCAAACAAGTGCAGATTGAACGTAAGGAGAAAAAAATGCATAGACAAACTGGAGAAAAGAATTGAGGAATTCTTCCACACGATTCCCAATATCGCACTAGCAGGAGAAATCAACGTAGAGGAAAAGATAATGGATATAGTGCAGATGATGGAAGGGTTTAAACAAGAGATAATATAGCTGGTTGGGAAGATGACACCAAACACCCATCTAAAAGTATGATCAGATAGGAAGCAACAGGAAACAAAATGGACAAACATGATTGTGCTAGAAGTAAAGGTAGTAGCAGAGCTCTACAAAAGGACCGCGTAGATGTGGATGATCCTGGTAGAAGATGAAGGGATATAGAAGACGGATCAGAGGGAAGAGAAGATAAATTTTGTAGTTTAGGATTTAAAGAAAAGAAATAAGGAAATTCCCATATCAGAGACACTGGGGGTCATGCAGGAAATAAAAAACCTGCAAGTAGAACTGAAGACAATCCAAGAAGAAATATAGACAAGACAGGCTCAGTTGGAGCCCCTGCAGGAGTAAGCAGATAATATGATAGAAGAATTGGAGACATAGAAAGGCAGACTGAAATAGGCATACTCATAGAGAATTAATTTTTTGGAAGAGAACATAACAATGTACATGGTGGATACCCTAACAAAGAGAAGTGTGCAGGCCAATAACCAAGTAGATGCACTCACCCAAAAGTTTTAGTCATTAGATAATTCTATGTAGGAGGCATACACTGCCTGAGTGGCTCGGGACAAGCCACAGGTTAGTGTTTGGGGCCTGCTAGAGTAGTAAATTTTGGGGTTCAGTGCAGTAAATGAGGCTAAGAGCTAAGGAATTGACCAAGGAAGTAGTGCACTCCTAGAAATAATGGAAAGAAGTGTGACATAACGGAAAAGGAAGCAACACACCAGGAAAAAAGAAAGATCAACATAGAGTCAAAAAAAGGAAGGGTTGGATCAAAGACCAACCACACGAAAGATAGTTAGAAAGTGGACAAGTGGATTCCACTTATAATCAGGGTTTTTGAATCATGATGTAAGGGTTTTACCCACTTTTTAAATATAAATAGAATATGTATGAGGTAGCTAGGGGTGGCAATGTTTAGCATTGTCTTAGAGCTCATGTGTGAAGAACTTACTTTTGGAGAAATTATGAGTCTTGAGTCGAAGTACATGTTTTTTGGAGAGTTGTGGAGCTTGGATGGATTCAGTGTTGAGATGTAATTGAGGGTTAGGTCACAAGTTGTGGAGCTTGGTGCGATGTTGTTCAGCCTCACCAGTACTAAACATATGATGTAATGTGTGCAGCGTGGGACCTTTTTTTGATGAAGAATAACAATAAGAAGAAGAAAATATTTGTGGATGTATCCCATGGGGGGGTGAACCATGGTAAAATGGTGTCTCTATGTGTGTTGTGTTGATTTTTTGTGTTTAGTGATGAATGAATGGATAGATGAATGCATCTGTTAGAGTTTATTGACATCGCACACTAGGATAATCATACAAAATGAATGTTATTGAATGGATAAAATGGTATATTTGATTAATGTTATGGTAGAATCCATGTTAAATTAGGAGAAGTATAATATTCCTAACCTCGCCATGAGTTCCATATCTTCCATGAATGCAAACATATGTTTCATGTTGTCACCCATAAGCCATCTCGGGTGAGATTTCATTGTGCAATATGTCTGTAGTGTAGCCTTCAGGTTTACCAGAAGGGTCGATGGTGAATAGGGTTTTGTTGGAGAACTAAGGAAGAATATGGATCAGCCCATACATCCAACAAATCTCCAAGGAAGTCCACTAGAAGAACTCATTCAAGATCAAGGCCAAGGAGCATCCCAAGTGTGTCTTTTGTTTAGAGGAAATGAAGAAGGCATGGGGCAGACATCTTGCAAGGTGAACTCAGGAAAATCAAGCCACCTACTTTCAATGGTGAGCACATGAAAGTATAAGAGGTAGAGACCTAGTTGTTGTAAATGAAGAAATATTTCCAGTTGGATGATTACCCATCCTGGGTAGAAGCTAGAATTTCCACCTACCACTTGCAAGGAAAGACAACCATGTGGTGGGATCAACTTAAGAAATCCAAAAAAATAGATGATAAAATGATCTCATGGAGGTAGTTCAAAGGATATTTCTAAGATAAATATTTTTCTAAGCATTACTATGAGATAAATATAAAAGAGTTCTTTGAACTGAAGTTGGGAACCATGACAATGGAGGAATATGAGAAGTGATTCTTTGAATTGTTGAAGTACGTTGACTTCATCAAGGATGAGAAGGTTAAAATCCAAAGGTTTCTGAGTGGGTTACCCTTCTTCTATAGTGGAAATATTCAATATGATAACCCCAAGACCTTAGAGGAAACCATAAGGAGATAAAGGCACATTTATGAGTAAAGAAAAGCAAGGCCAGTGTTCCAAAAGGCTTAGAATGACAAGATGAAAGGGAAAAAGGATCAAAGGCAATGAGGTTTTAATCCACCCTTTTTCATAAATAAATTCCAAGCAAATCAGCAAGGCTAGGTATCCCAAAATGAGTAAAAGAATATAGATTCGTTTGGGAAAAATCCAAAGTAGCAACCTATTCAATGTTGAGGATGTGAGGGGACTCACCTATATAGGCAATTCCCTCATAAAGGATAAATAATGAGGACTGTCCACAACATGCAAGAGGATGAAATAGTGAAATACATGGTAGGAAGAATGCCAAGGATTTAAGCATCCTTGGAAAACAAACATGAAGAATACCAATCCCCCATGATCAAAGTGGAAGGTAAGATTGATAACCATCCCATAGAAATTTTAATTTATTTTGGAGCTAACAATAGTTACATGAATGCTAACGTTGTTGAAATATTTCACTTGCAAAGAAGTGAGCATAAGAAATAATGGTTAGTTCAGTTAACCATCGGGGCTAAGAGAAAGATCAATGAGTTGGTTAAAGATTGTTAAATATACATGAATGGACTCAACACGAAGGTAGATGTAAACATCATATCGTTGGGTTCATATGACTGTATAAGTGGAATGGATTGGTTGGAGAAATATCATGTTTTCCTAGACTGTTACCACAAAACAATAAAATGTCTTTATGAGGAAGGGAAGCAAGGCATAATTGAAGGCATTCCAAGAGTTGTAGTTGTTAGAGAGATTTCAGCTATGTAGTTGAAGAAGAGCTTCAGGAAGGAATGTCAGATGTTTGCATCCAATATGGAGGAGGCAACCAAATATAAAGTGGAAATCATTGAAGACCATCCAGCCTTGAGGAATTTTGAAGATGCTTTTAGAGAAATTCTAGGATTTCCACCAAAGAGGGACATTGATTTCTCTATAAATTTAGTGCCAGGAGTTGCCCCAATGTCTAAGACACCATACAGAATGGGTACACTAGAATTGAAAGAATTACATATGCTTCTTGAAGAGTTGTTAAAAAAAGGGTATATATGCTCAAGTTTGTTACCTTGTGGAGCCCCAGTTCTTTTTGTGAAGAAGAAGGATGGAACCATAAGGTTGTGTATTAATTTCAGGAAACTTAATAAGGTTACCATAAATAATAAGTATCATTTTCCCAGAATTGATGATTTGTTTGATCAGTTGAAAGGTGCAAGAATCTTTTCAAATATTGACTTGAGATCAAGATATCATCAAGTAAGGATAAAGGAAGAAGACATCAGCAAGAAAACATTTAGAACAAGATATGGGCATTATGAATTCATGGTAGTGCCATTTTGGCTATCAAATGCCCCAACAATTTTTATGAGTCTGATGAATGGAGTGTTTAGGGAATACTTGAAAAAAATTGTGATTGTATTCTTAGATGATATACTCGTCCGTTCTAAATTAGAAGTGGAACATGAGAAACATTTAAGAATGGTATTGCAAGTTTTAAGAGAGAACAAATTATGTTCTAAGCTAAGTGCATCTTTTATCAAAAGAAGATTTGTTACTTGGGTCATATAATATCAGCAACAGGGATAGAATTTGATCCTGAAAAGTTAGAGGCCATTAGAGGATGTGTCTTGTCGATTATTACCAAAGATTCATAAAAGGGTTCTCAAAGATTGCAAGTCCAATCACTTCTTTTCAAAATAAGGGAGGGAATTTCTAATGGACTTCCAAGTCTGAAGAGATTTTTCAACAGTTGAAGGGGATATTGACAAGTGCACCAATATTGAAGATTGAAGATCCAAACGAAGATTTTTTTTGTGCATCGATGCATGCAAAATAGGACTCGATGGAGTTCTTAGTGAAAGGGACCATGTGGTGTGCTATGAATCCAGAAAATGTGGAGGCATGAGAGGAATTACCCTACACATGAATCGGAGTTAGCAGTGATTGTACATGGATTAAAAAAGTGGAGGAATTACCTTATGGGTAAAAACATTGAGCTAAGGATAGACCATTTTGGTCTGAAGCATTTGTTTGGACAACCAACACTAAATGTTAGGAAAACTAGATGGTTGGAATTTCTAAGTGAATATGACTTTGAAATTAAGCATATAAAGAGAAAGAAAAATCAAGTGGTTTATGCACTCAACAAGAGAGCTCATGAAGTGCATATTGCATCCATTAGCATGTACAAGACATATCTGAAAGATAAAATTGTTGCAGCAACAAATTCAGATCAGAATTATTTAAAAATAAAAGAGACATTACAACAGGGTAATTTTCAAGAGAAATTTAATTATTATGAGCTAAAAGAAGATGGAATTCTCATGTGCAAAGGTAAAGCATATGTGTTGAATTCTGGGGAGCTAAAAAATGCAGTGCTAAAGAAGATGCAAAATGTGCCATATGTTGAGCACCCAGGATATCAGAAAAAAATTGCAACAATAAGAAGCCAATATTTTTGGCCAGGAATGAAGAAAGAAGTGGCTAATTACATAACCAGATGTCTAGAATGACAAAAGGTAAAGACAAAACATAGATACCCACAAAGTTTGCTACAACCATTTCCCATTATGGAATGGAAGTGGGAAGTAGTTACGATTGATTTTATTACTAAGCTACCTAGAACAATGAAGCACCATGATTCCATCATGGTGGTGGTGGATAAGTTGACTAAAGAAGCACATTTCATTCCAGTAAGTACTACACACAAGACAAAAAAAATTGCAGAAATTTATATGAGAGAAGTTGATAGGATACATGGAGTGCCTAAGGCAATAGTTTCAGACAAAGATCCAAAGTTTACTTCTAATTTTTGGAAAGTTTGTTCAAGGGATTTGGGAAAAATTTAAATCTTACTGCAACATATCATCCAGAGTCAGATGAGAAAATAGAAAGGACTAATAGGCACTACAAGGAAAATAACTTTTAGCAGAGGTTTCTGGTGTTACAAAATTGTAAAAAATTATCAAAAAAATCTCCGCTACAACATATGTTTTCGATAACGGATGTTTTTACAGATACTATAATAGAATTTAATTATAAATAAAAACTCTGAGTGGCCAGAGGTGTTAGCACATGTTTACAAATAGGTGTGGTTGTATAAGGAACACGCACTAGTGCGTACATACACCTAGAGGACCAATGTTGTACACTTAACATCAATCATCAGGGTAGTAAAATATGCAAGCACCAGGGTAGTAAAATATTTAAGCACCAAGGCATTTGTCTTATAAGAACCAGGGCTTTAATAGTAAAATGCACCGAGGGAGTTTAAAATAATTAAGAATTGGGGTTTTTTTCTTAGAACGCACCAATGTGTTATTAATAAGAAGACATCGATGTTGTATAAAATAATATGCACTGGAGCGTTACCTAGAACC
>SNQJ01S0018858.1:64001-77846 GCA_010110895.2 Picea sitchensis | reverse complement strand
TAAGGACGAAAAGCATTCCTTTAAATAATGCGACTAAGAGCTGAAGATGACTTAATATTCCATTTAAAGAATTAATAATTAAGTGATTTGGTTCCATCTTGAAGCCTATTTACAATCCAATGTCACCACCATGGCTCAATATAGTAATTCTAATATATCTCTATATATGAACTATCAAGGTAACTCGGGAATATTACAATCCAAGGTCACAACCGTGTCTCAATATCATAATTCTAATATATCTCTAGTTATGAGATGTCATTATAATCAGGAATATTAATAAAGTACAATATACACCAATGGTATTAATAATTAGGTTAAAACATAGACTGACCGTTTCGCTCAGAGCCGTCTGGATAGTATAAGATATCTAAAATTTTGAATCATATAAGATATCTATAATCTCAACAATGAATAGAATTTGTAGCAGAAACAAATATGGTGCAGGGATGAATTTTAATACTATCAAGTGAACCTAATCTAAATCGGAATGTCAATACCATCCCCAACTAAAAATCCACCCCTTAGACCAAAACAGGCCCAACCGTGCATGCTTGGAACTGTCATTAATTAAATCTGATCTCAGNACTAAGAGTCATGTGGATGCTGTCAGGAAGGATAAGATGCACACAGTCTGGGCACGGATTTTGTAGGAGATAAACCATTAAAAAAATAAAAGGTTAAAGCGCTTTAGCTGCAGGGTCTAAAGGCGGTGTGTATCCTCTACAACACGCCAGATATACAACACCAGAAAAGCCAAGATTGCGGTCGAAGAATGCAGTTACACTCCAGTGAATTTAAAACACAAAATGGTAGAGAAGAAACGTGGGTACACTCACCAGCGCCGAGGTAATAAGGGTGGCTATGCGAGTACGATTTTTTTTTTTGCAGCCAACCCCCCAAGCAGACGCCCAGCGCAAGGCACACACAGAAGGAAATACGAGGAGAGAACATCATAACTCTCAACGTCCATAGTCAAATGGAACCTCCCATGGTCCAATGCAAAATTCCATCAGTAAAAATAAAAATGCCCCTCCCGGGATGGAAAGCCATCAAATAAAAACAAAACAACAACACGGGTATCCTGGGAATAGCCCTGACAGAAGAACGACCCCCAACCATATGTAAAAGCCCACCGTAAGAATACCCACTGTATAAAAATGCCCACTGTAAACAATGCCCCGGTGCTACATAGATGCCGCCAAACACATAACGAATACAATGCAATGCACATCGAATACAAAAATGCAGCGCACCTGAATACAAATGCCCACTGTAATAACCTTTTATAAATGACTGTCATAAGGAAAACGCCCATGGTAAGTTAATAAAACGAATGCCCACAAACGAAATGCCCATAGTAATAAGGAAGACACCCAACGAATTTAAACCCCACGAATGTGATAACCACACCCCGTAGAGCCTATCGCCAGCCTCCCATGGCATGCAAGAAGGAAAAACGATTCACCCAGGGACCAAATACAGTAACCATAAACCCAACCAAATTTTTCGGAAACCATTAACTAAACCATATATGAAGGAAAACGAACTAACCATAAACCCAATACACATTTATCAAAACCCTAAAACTGTACCCAATATAAAAAAAAATGAAATAACCATAAACCCAATACAATTTACCACAACCCTAAATCTGTACCCAATATAAAAAAAAACCAAAAGAACCATAAACCCAAAACAAATTTACCAGGAACCCTAAAATTGAATCAGATATAAAAACGAAATAACCAAATACAGTTTACAGGAACAGATTCGAATGAAATGCCAGAACTGATTGCCAACGTTGATCTTCAGAAAATACCCCCCCCCNTGCAGAGTTTAAAGGACGAGGAAATAACATTTTACCACAATACAATCATAATCGCAGCAGTAAATAACTATGCATTCTACTCTACTAAATACATGAGCATACTGTTGCCTTGTTGCTTGCCGCAAATGACTCCTGTGCTCTGTGTCGCTCCTGCTCGCCAACCGTAGAGACTACACCGGTACATCCCAACCAAACGCTAGAGGTACTCTGCTTCCCCCTTAGCCCCCCGAGCCGCAAAGGGGCCACACAAGATCTAGAAGAGAAGTCTATCTTCTCAGCTCGCCTCCAAGGCTGAGCTACAACTCCAACACAGCTGAGAAAATCCCAAATCCTCACAAGCAATCAGTCCAGTTTGCAATTTTGGCAGCATAACAATACCTCATAGCTGATCCCCTTTTTCCCCCTTCCCCCTTTCTTTTTATGGAGTCTACATCAAAGTAGTAAAACATCATGTCATCTATCAATCACATCATAATCAAGTATAAATGGTTTAACATCACAAAAGTCCAGATCACTTGGGAGAAAGTATCCTCAAATAATAAGTTTTCTCAGTGCGCCAGAGTGGGATTTTACATGTCTTTGTTTAGATGTTGACTTTGCCACAGCCGACTCTTTCATTTATTGGTCCTCTACACATGGATTGGAGATCTATTAAAATGTGCTCCATGTTAATTAATCTATTTTTTGTTTATTCAGTAATAGTTGCTCGTTGTCATTTCTCTTTGTTTTATAAGTGAAATTTTTATTCACGGTTACATTAAATTAATGATGGGGCCCTGTTCTGTTTTGCGAGAGTACCCATCAACCGATTTTGGGTCTACTCTTCCTCCTCCTGGATCGTGGACAAATTATCGCCTAAGAAAAAAATGAGATGTAAATCTTCCCAAAACTCAAGCTAAGTATTTTCCTTCACTTTATTCTTAATATTTGATTTGCATTAAAATGCTAGCATAGTTTACTAAGCCCTCATCCTTCTCCTTTGCAGGTTTTGAAAAATTGAGGTAATCAGATAAAGAAAAACCTCTTGCTCGAAAGGTAATCAAGTTCTAATCTATGCGTACATTACTTCGATCACATACATATTTTATGCATACTTCTTAGATTATGTTTACAATACAAGTGGTAATGGAGTCTTTGGTCTATGGTACTTCAACTGTAATATTTGAACCATGATCGATTGAATACACATGTTGACTTTGTAAAATACTTTGAGTTCGTCACTATGTTTCTGTAGTAAATAAGAATGTATTTGAACTGTTATTTTTTCTATCTATTTTCTACGGTGTTGTACAGATTTTAATAGTAAATTCAATAGATATGTACTTCAATGGTCAATAAGAACATAACCATAGTTCTATCATTTCTTTATGAATGAACACATATATATCTATATACAATCATTTATATATGTACAACCGTATTTAAGGACTAATAGGAACATAAAATAGTTATGATATTTATGTATGGTTGAGCACACACACACACACACATATATACCATCATCACATTCCAATTAAAACAATATAGTATCCTTGAACTATAATAAACCAACATATTCCTAACAAATAGTAATCAAACATAATATTAAAATGGAATGCAAGTCAAGATACATATTTGAAACTTGATGTTGGAATACAAATGAAAAATCCATGTTCCACCCAACTGTAGAACAAAACAACCAAGTTCACTTTCCCTGTTCACCCCCTAGCCTAACCATGATTCCATAAGGGAAAAATGAATGATCCTCCTTTGCTATAGTCACCATCCACAGATCAGAAATTCCATTACCTCACACTCACAGTGCTCATAACATCAATTAGATTTCCTTTATCCAACATACTAAGCAACATCATGCCTCCTCCATGTGTTTTTTTATATGAATCTTGTGCCTAGGAATTTCCTTCCCTCCTTGGAAAATTCATAGCTTTACAAATCCCGGATCTTTAAGGGCTGCTAGTGGTCAAATTCCACATTCTCCACTTGCAAAATCAGCCCTGAGGCAACTCAAACCTATTCCCCATTCATGGAGTCATGGTCAACTATTTTTAACCTGGTTGTAAAAATTTTCTTCCAACATTTAATTTATAAAAAAATTGTGTTCCACATGTGTCAAAATAAAAGAGGTTAGTTGGGCAAATCAAATCTTTTCGCAACAATCATCAAATAATTAATTACAATAATAAAAATTCCAAACTCAAATTTTCCAAAAAAAAAAATTATTCCAAAGTTCACTTAGAATTTAAGTAGTCTAAATTTTGAGGATATTACAAAGAGGAAAGATAAGAAGTGTTTGGGTCCACTAAAAAAAGGATTAAAAATGAAAGGTATGACTGCAATCATGGATAAAAGGGGAATAAGGTGGGATAGGTCCCAAATAAGTGTTTCGACTGGACCATTATACACTTTTTGTTTTTTTTGTTTTTTATGTTTAATTACTCATGTGGAGTTATACTATGGCATAAATAATATTGCAATGACAAAATTCCCAAATGATTAATAGGAAGAAATGTGTAGCAATTTTGCAACCAGAATGTAGAAGGAACAATTGGACAGAAATAGATCTTTTCTGTTCTGTTTTTGTTTCCATCCCTAGGGTTAGGGTATTCAATATTTCTATAGACAACGATTTTCCCTGTGTTATATCTCTCTGATATACATGTGGGATCCAATAGTAGTACTCTACCCAATATCTCAAGGCACTAGCTAAAGAGGGTAGACCGTTTCCTTAGTTATACTACCTGACTATCGAGGTACTAGAGAGTATCTTTCCGAGTGTTTTTCTCGGTGGAACTATAGAAGCTAGGTGGTCGATCGGTTTATCTGAGGAGGGCTTCAGAAGATGTAGGATGATCCATATAAAGGTGTTGTTTGATGCGCTACCACTCGAAGGGGTGCCAAGAACATTTACAAGGGTGGACAACATATGTGCACTTGAGTACCTCTTGTATTTCTTGTGTGTATTACTCCTCGGACACAGGTTTATGCATGTAACGATATGTCTTTGTAGCTTTAAGATGCCGAAATAAGTCTCTTGAAAAAAATTAACCCACAATTTTCTGCTGAGGAAAGTACTTTGATACCACTTGTAAGGTATCAGATCTACTATATTAGCAGAATATAGAAATAATGTAGAGAATAATACTGAGACAACAACAAAATATGAAAATATTGCAGAGATAACAATGGAACAACAAATGATATGGAACCAAAACACCAGAATTATACCTTTCTTGATAAGAAACAATGTTCACTCGCCTCTTTGAGGGGGAAACCTCCAGCAGAGTAGAGCTCTACTAAAATAATTTTCCAAGAGAAAGCTTCTCATACCCTCCACTCTTATTTATACTAAATATATCTATCTAAAAGAACATTCTGCAGGAATATCCTTCTAGAAGTGGAAGCTTCTATTAAGTCTTCTTACAACTGATTTATTCCTTGTTATTGCTAGGCCTTATTAATATTGACCTTTATTACATGGAAATATATTATTCTACCCACTTTAAGGGTTAGGTATGTTAGTTCCCTAACATGAACTCATGAGGGTGACTATGAGTTATTGGTCATGCCCTTTGGCCTGTGTAATTCCCCCTCCACCTTTCAAAGCCTCATGAATCATGTCTTTCGTCATTTTCTCTGTCATTTTGTCTTTGTTTTATTCATGATATTATCATCTATAGTAAAACTTGGCAATCCCATCTTGCCCATGTGGATCAAGTTGTCCATCTACTCTCTCAACACCAAAATTTCCTCAAACATTATTAATGTGCCTTTTGTGCCTCAGAAGTAGATTACTTGGTTTGTATTGTTGCAAGTTCAAGGTCTCGATGAATCCTAAGAAGAATGAAGCAATACAATATTGGCATTGCCCCAATAATAAAAATATTTTGTGGTTTTCTTTGTTTGACAGTCTATTATCACAAGTTTTTTCATAATTATGGAAATATTGTGGCACCTCTCACTACTTTCTTTAAAAATAATTTTTTCACTTGGACTCCTGCAGCTGATCAGGAATTTCAATCCTTAAAGGAATCTATGTGTACTACTCCAGTCTTGGCCTTTATTGATTTATAAAATACCTTTTTATTGGAATGTGATTCCTTCAAGATAGGAATTGGAGGAGTCCTTATGAAAGAGGGCATACCTTTGGCCTTTACCAACAAACAATTGTTAGAACACCATTTGGGCCAATCAATCTATGAAAAGGAAATGTTGGCTATTTTGCATGCATTATATCTATGGCGCCCTTATCTCTTGGGGAAACGCTTCCAAATTAAGATAGATCATCAAAGGCTCAAGTATTTTCTAGAGCAATGACCTTCCTTCCCAGGGAAACAAAAATGGGTAACTAAGCTATTTGGATATGATTATGAGATCATTTACAAGAAAGGAAAAGAAAATTTGGATTATGACGCTCTTTCTTGAAAATATGAAGATGAAGTTTCCCTTTTGTCCCCCTCCTTCATTGTACCATATTGGCTCCCAGCTCGTCACCAGGAATGGCTACAAGATCCTAAAATTTCTCATCTGATTCAACAATTGCAAGCCAATTCTCCAGTTTCTCCAGGGTAGTCTTGGCACAATGATGAGCTTCACTACAAAGGTCATTTGTATTTAAGTAAATAGTCACAACTTAAATACATGATGCTTTCTAAGCTTCATTCTACACCCACAACTAGGCACTCAGGGTATACCAAAACCTATGACCGAGTGAAGGGTGAAATCATGAAGATGGGTGTCTATTTTGCTTGTTTTATGAGAAAAAAAACTATATTTTCATAATTTATTCAATTTCCGGTATACAAAAGTAATTTTTTTATTTAGAATTTCACTTTACAATAAAAACAAAACTTGTGAAGAATTTTGTTATCTTTCCACTAACTATTTTAATTTTTTTTTTTATTGAGATTTGATATGTCAATTTAACAATTGTTTAATAATATGTTCCATAAACATGAAAGGAATGATCATGGGTTATTTTTCCCCCCTACAATGTATCTATTATTAAAATTTTGTTTTTAACAAACGAAATATACTGCAACAATCTACATAGAATATATTTTATTATGACTATAATTTTGAATCTAAGAGATGAATATTATAATTTCAAGAAATTTTTGAAGTTGATCAAGCTGAAAGCATTGCAAATTTTAAACACATGTTTTCCCCCACCTTGTATCTATCTTAATTTTTACTTAAAATTAAAATATAAAAATAAACTTTGAAAAGAACAGTTTAAGGCTTATGAATATAAACTTTTCTAAAATTTTCACTGTGCATTTTTAGAGATACAGATATTTCATCTCACTAAATCATAATGTTAGTTGAAAATATCATGTACTGATTTTTTTAAAATATTAAATAAAAATAAATAAAAATAATGAAAATGAAAACAAATTATATCCAATTAAAGTAGATGCAATTTTTCAAATGTCGGTATCATTTTAGAAACTAAATCCTGATTATTTATAGGAGTATGCAACCTCCAAAGTTCAAGTAAGATAGAGGGAATTCTCTGGTTCCTGCAAACAGTCCCATTCGCTAGTTTTCAGCCAAAATAAATTCTTTTCGGTCGAAAAATGTAATTCTAATGGAATCCGTTAAAAGTAAATGATTTCCTAGATTTTCGGCAGAATTTTTATTTTTTCGATTGAAAGATGGGTGAGAGAATTTCGTTGGCCGGAAAAAATGAATAGACACATTGTATCATTTCACTTCGCACCAAATCGTATAAATACACTTTCGGTAGAACACATTTAACACAATTCACTTGCTTGTTTCATGGTTTTCTAGAGCACCTAAACAAAGTCTCGAATCATCTTTTTCGTTTTTGTTGAACAAGGTAATTGATGTTTTGAATGCAAAAAAAAGGTTTAATTTTTTTAGGTTCAAATTTTTATTGGAATAACAATTTATATATTGAAAGATAAATGTTGAACATTTTTTCAAGGTGAAGACTTTGTTGAACTTAAAATTATTGATATTATTTTTTAAAAAAATTTGTGACAATGAATTTTTTATGATTCTTCTCAAATGTTGTTTTTTTAAAAAACTTTTACAGATAACTATACTCATGGGAAACAAAATTTTGTGCAAGAGAAAATTTGATTGCCCTCGAGATGAAACTCACCATAATGAACAAAGGAAAGAGCATTGTTGGAGAAATAAACGACAACATGCAAATATTGAAGAAAGAAAAGATAATAATGTAAATAGAGATTTTCAACAAGAAGAAGTCCAACCAGGTATGCATGCACATATTATCTATATTAAAAGTATAGAATTCAAATTTAAAAATATTGTTTAATATAATTAATTGTTATTACGGTTTGATGTTTTTCAAAAAATATAAATAGATTTGTCTCATAACATCGATGAAGATGTTGAAACCGAAATTGAAGCAGAAGATGAATCACCTATAGGTATGTACATAAATTTAGATAGTACAAGATGAACACTTGTATATAGTTTAGTGAATTTATGTTCGGGTTTTGTTTTTTAATATAAACTTTAAATTGAAATATGCAGGAGAATCTATCAACATTGATGATGAAATGTTAGAAAATGTTGATACTGACAAATTTTGGAAGAAGGAAGCTAAACATTATATAAGATATTGAACTAAGAACACGTATAATATTTTTTTCAAAGATGAATCAGTAACAATACAAGATCAACTTTTACTTTGTCTAATAATGTCAAGAAATTTAAAATAAGCTACATCATTATTGGGTATTCAAAAGTCGACAAAAGATACAATGGTGAAATAGAATGTCTTTGACAATATAACTAGTTTATTAAAAGCTTTTGGAAAATCTCGAAAAAAAATGTTAGTGTTGCATGTAGAGTGATACAAACAACATTTGTTTCATCAAGCAATATAACAAATTGTTTGACACGACACATAAAAAAATCGATGGTAATGTAAAGAAAAAAATTGTACAAACATAGAAAATTTTGATTGCAAATAGATGCAAATGATGAACTTGCTTGTTGGAAAGTGATTTGTAGACAACCCTACAAATATAGACCTGCAAAAAATGTTAAATAATTGGCCCGTAATTGTTGGTTGACAGAATATCATGTTTCACCACATACAAGGGATGTGTGGCAATGAAGAAAAGGATGAAAACAATATGAAGAACATCCAAAAAATATATTTCCAATGACACAAATAGAATTGCTCAATAAGTTCAAAGAAGAGCACAAAGAAGTTAAAATTTCCATCAATACATTTGTGCAACAAAAAACAGGGTTTGTTAGACCCATCATTGTCTGTGACACTTGTTGTTGTCATTATCATGTGGAATTTGAGTTGTATTAGGAAAATTTTCTTGATTTTGGTAAAACTTTATGGCCAAGTTCACCTCCTCCATCCACATTCTGTGCTTTTATATCTGAAATTCTATGTGAAAGAGAAGGTGATGACTTATTTTACCAAAAAAAATGTGTTGGTGGAAATAAATGTGATATTTGTGGAAATATAAGTTTGTTTCACTCAAAGTATCCTATTTTTATGCACGATTAATCATTTTCTAATATAACAATCAATTGGAAGATATATGAATACATCAACAACACGGCTCCACATTCTTCAAATGTTATTTCCAAAAGGATTCATTTGAAGGTAGATACAATATTTGTGATAGATTTTTTGAAGAAGTTTGAGGAAGAAATTTATAAATACAACAAGCATTCACATAGATCTCTATGAAAAGACCTAACATTCAAACAATCCCATGAAGTGTTTCCACCAGGGACAATTTTTTCTGTAGTTGATTTTGCAGAGAATTACACATCCGATGCACAAAAAGAAATACAGAGTGGCTATAATATACAGTGAATATTATCATTCTAATTAAGTCACTATATTTATCCACGTTCTATATAGACATGCTCAATAGAGTATTGATAACATAGAAGCCACCAACGACAATTGACATGTTATTAAAGAATATCTCTTTTATATAAGTCGTGATCAAGCACATGACACACATTATGTACAACATTGTTTTGATAAATTTTATGATTCATTGAAAGAACGTGGGATTAGATTGGATCGACATTGGATATGGTCAGATGGGTATGCGGGTCTATTCAAATCTTCACGATCATTCTATTGGTTGTGTCGTCTTCATAAAAGATCAAACATTACACATTGTTGAATGTTTTTTGAGACTAGTCATGGAAAAGGAGAGCACGACGGTGCAGGGGCATGTGTAAAATGAACACTTTGAAGGTATCATATGAACCCTCATGCTGATCGATTTGAATCCACTGATCAAGTTGTTGAATGGTGAAAAATGGCGCTAATACATGAAAATAATCCATCAAGGGATGTGCACAGGTGTGTCTATATATACATGTTACACATGTACACATGATTCTTTACTTCACGTGTTCAAATTTATATGATCGTCAATCATTTTCTTGAGATATTTCAAGTTAAAAAGTTCTTTTCTTGTGCAAGATTTTTGGTATGTTGGAATCCAAGATAGAAATAGATCAATTCCATATGAATCTTGTACAATACATGGGACACAAAAAATGCATTCATTTAAAACAAAATGCTATCAAAATGTGTTTTCATTTCATAGAAGAAATGAGTTTTGTTTTTTTTCCAGTTTGCATAGAGGACAAAAAAGCCATAAAGATTTGAGAAAATGAAAATGGAAAATATGTTAAAGCTTGGAGACATACTGAACATAATATAAAAGGGAAAATTCCAATTGTAAGGTCAGAGTATATGGAATCAAATGAAGCTATAGTGTCTGTTGATGGCGATAGAGTTTCTGATCTTGTTAGATAAGGTAATATTTATGTTTAAATTTTTTCAATTAACTTGTAGATGTACTTGTGTGATAATCTAACACGAACTAGTTATTGTCCAACATATTGAATTATTTGCAGGACATGTATTTTCCATGGTGGCACATGTATACAACATTGAAAACATGAAATATTATTTGATGCAATGCACAGAACAAATGATGAGGTTATTAGAGGATTTTGATGATAACGATTTTATATATGAAAGATGATCCATCATATTGAAAGGATATTTTTTTCAAGAAAACTATCAAACCAATACTGATGTTCACTTTCAAGACTACCAGTCATATGTCATAAGTTGTCAATATAGTCATTTTCTATGTTCAACGCCCATAAAGTTAATAGAAGTTCAATCAAGAAAAAAAACAAAAGTTAGAAAATGGAAAATGTCCAAAGCTGATCATGAACGAATAATTGAAGATGGCATACCATTATGATGTATTTAAACAAGTGACATGTGCATTCCATAATTTTATATTTTGCATTGAAAGTACATGTATTTATGAATATCTAGGATTCTAGAATCATTTCGAGTTTAGTTTACTTTCATGGTCCATTCAATTAAGAAAAGTTGTTCTTTTGATGAATTATAAAGTTTACCAAGCCTTATTTATAATTTCAGGGAAGAACCTATAGATTGTATCTAGGGAACCTAAAATGACCTATACTTTGGATGATTATACTTTAATCCTACAAATTATGCAAATCGTATACACAAATCCTTTAATGCATGTAACCAATTTACTACATATATGATTTGCATTAATTATTTGCAATGATTGTTCAATGTTTTTTCATATGAAAATGATAACTTCGTATCAAAACTAGGACCCATTTCCATGTCATTATAAGGGACTATTGATGGCCTAGAAAAACTTTAAAGACATCTTAAAAAGTATGATTAACATCCTAATTAAATAATTCATGGTAATACATATGATTAACATCCTAATTAAAATTTTGAAAGACATCTTAAAAAGTATCAATTTTAATTATGAAATTGTGAATTTTGATTCCAAAAGTGTTGATATTATATTAAATTGTTAAATTTGCGCATTTAGATTTCAATATCTTGAAGGAAATTGAAAACAAGATTGAAATTATGAGTTACTTGAAAAATGTGTATGATGAACCTAACACTACTTATATTCTACAAGCTAAACATAGTTTTCATTAAGTTTGATTGAAAAAAACTTAAGTTGAAAAAAAAATTGATTTTGAGACCTGATAACAAAAAATAAAAAATAGCAGGTCATCTATTAAGGCTTGGTTTGCTGCATTTAGATTTTCTTTTTTTTAATTGAATTTGGAGTATATTCAAAATTCAAGGTAGTGTATGATTAAAATCCTAATTAAAAATTAATAGCACTAGTGAATACTTCCAATGTGAAGAGGATTGATAATTTCCATCCACCCTTTTATATCCTTTTCGATACATAAACAATTTATATCAATATAAATTTTAATGAAATAAGCTTTTCTTATATTAAAGTACATTTTAATTTTACATACTAAAATAGGTTCTGGATCATACTTTTATTTCAATTTCTATTTCAAAATACATATTTTTATTTGACATTTTCTTGAATAAATTTATTCAAAGATCGAAAAGAAACCAAAGATGAACATAACCAGTTTAGTGTTGGATTGTTATTTCATTGTGAATTTTCAATAAAGAAACCAAGGATTAACATAACCAATTTAGTTCAGTATTGTCATTTCATTGTGAATTTTCAATTTTGAGTTCATAGTTTTCACTAAATTTTGGATTGATAGGATTCTACTGCCTATCAAAATAAATGAAGGGCCTAGATTGATGCAATGATCCATATGCTTAAATTTACAATTTGCATTGTTAAATTCAATTGATTATCACTTGAATGGAATGTAATAAAACCTATATCACCCAATGAAAAATTTATTTTACGTCGGTAGTCTAATACTAATTTTCATCACCATGGACTCAGATTTTATTTTTATGTTTTCACTCTCATATATTTTTAATATACAATATTGTTTTTTTTTCCATTCTAATATTATTAATAGGAGGAAATTGAGAAGTTTGAAACCTAACTTGAGAAACCCTCTAGTCCGCAACCCTCATCTCTGAGTGTCGTTTGTGGTAAGGGGATCCAAAGTGGGAAACTATAAAATTTGATGACTTGTTTGACTATTTTCAACCATATTTATGAATCAAACAAAATTTAAATTATAAGTTAGAAACTATAATTTGATAACTACGCAAATCTCCCATCACTACATAATCAACTCCACTGTATACAAAATCAACTCTACTTCACATAGTACAAATAAAAGAAATTTGAATTATAAGTTGGAAACTATAATTTGATAACTACCAAGATCTTCCATCACTACATAATCAACTCCACTATATACAGAATCAACTCTACTTCACAAGGTACAATGATGTTTGTAAATAAAATGAAATAAAACATTTTTAATTTCAGCACAATATCATAAAACATAAATTAACCTTTTTTTTTTGTAAATAAAGTAGGATCCTTATATTAATAGCGGCTTATGTCTATACAATTCCACCTATTAGCCACATGTTCTACCAAAAAAGGGAAACCAAAACATGTGGCTTTTAGGAAAAGCTAGGGGGAGTTTCTTCCTCCACAATACAACTGTCTGTGCCAAACGCCCAATCCTGTGGATGGAGTTTGGGGGGGGAAGACGATAATTGAGAATATGAGTTCTCTCTTTCAGAGGGGCCACCTCATCTTTGACCAAGAAGATACCAAGGATCAAAGGAGGTATGTGAGGGGGTGATGAGGGAAAGTGAGGGAACCTCTTGCTATTATGCCTTTTACCATCATAAAAATCATAAAAATTGAAATTATAAGCTGACCATAAAACATAAATTATACTTTCACCATCATAAAAATTGAAATTATAAAATCATAAAAATTAAAATTATAAGCTCACCGTATAACATAAATTATACATTCACCATCATAAAAATTCAAATTATAAGATATTGACTATTTATTAATGAATAAAAAATATATTTCACCATCATAAATAATATAATAGAAATCAAAGATGAAACAATAAACAATATATTCCACCATCATAAACAATATAAGAGAAATCAAAGATGAGATAATAAATTGATATTTTGAGTTCCATATATATATATATATATATATATATATATATAT
>SNQJ01S0018858.1:52684-63955 GCA_010110895.2 Picea sitchensis | reverse complement strand
TTACATCGCCAAATACATAGGTTACACATCTATTTTAGGATGATAACAAAAACTAAGACATTTAACTCAAAAATTATGGACTCTAAGCCATCGCTTTAAGATAGATCACTTCATATCTGCAAAATAAAACATTCGTCAAATTCAAAATTTAAACATTTACAATAAAATATATCTACAAATTTAAAATAAAATGTACATATGTACCATTCTATATAAATAAAATAAGTTGTGATTAAAGAAAAAATGGCATACATACAAAAAGAGTTAAGTCTCATCTCCAACATAGTCTTTTTCACCAAATATAATGTAAACATCTATAACAATAAAAAACAATAAAAAAACAAACAAATAACACATATTAGCATATATACTTTAACTAACTATTAAATAAATGATAAAAAATAATAACATACCCAACCACAGTTCCACAGATTTAAGATTATCGTTTTCTTTTTATTACACTTTTTTGGAACTTTTTTTAAACCAAACTTCCGTCACAAAGTTCCAAAACTTCCAAAATAGTTACTCTTCATATTAAGCATACATGATCTAAACAATGTAAAATATTATCTAAAATCTAACAAATTTTTAAAGAGAAAAACAATAACACCTAACATCCCGCTCTTGCGTGCACTGAGCAAACTTATTCTTTGAGGACACTTGCTTGCAAGTGATCTAGATTATTATACTATTGGGAATTTGATTATGATTATGAGGCATTATGGATATGATGACATCTTATTTTTTTGTATTGACATAGACAAGTGCTATTGACTCGGTTCTCCTGAGTGTGTAGGACTTTGGACCTTAAGGATGTAGAGGCATCAATGAAACGCTTGGACTCTGGATCGAGTTAGGGAGTGGAATATTGGGGTTTGATTGTTGTATATATGACATATGTACATTTGATTAGATGTTATGATGATTGATTATTATTGCTGACATGATTTGTTGATGATACAGGATGACGATAGCTTGCCGACCAGACTCAGATGTGGAGTAGAGGGGTCATGCATGACAACTAGAGACGTTGAGGGATAGGTGTCGAAAACAACCCTGCCACATCCTACTAGCACTCCCACTGTGGCTCAAACTATAGGTTAACAATTACCTAGTTCGAGAAGACCCACGATGTTGTGAGGGAAGACTGTGATAGTCGCTCATGATGATCCTAAGGGTTGCGCAATAAGTCAGGGGCCTTATTCCTTAGAAGGCCTTAGTCTCCCACAAGATCACCTGGCGGAGTATTGACTCCAGGGGTTTTTGATGTCTACCAAGTTAGTCAAGAGGCGAGTGGCACCCTTGGAGCACGTAGTTCATCCTGAAGGGCATGTCGCACAAGGAAAATGGAAAGAAGCGAGTGGCACCTGGGAGCACGTAATGCATCCTGAAGGGCACGTCGCACAAGGAAAACAGAAAAAGATGAGTGGCACCCTTCGAGCACCTAATGTGTCCTAAAGGGAACATCGTGATTTCAATGGGTAAGTGAATAATCCTTGTTCTCCTTAAAATGAATGATGTGACAAGTAAGTTTAAAAAAAAAATTCCCAAATAAAAATGTTGCCCAGCCTAGGAGATACTTGTGGTAAAAAAATAATATAATCATAATTAAACATGTGACGAGTAGGGGGTAAGAAATTCAATTAGTTTATTAAAATAAATTATATTGATGGATTAAAATTTTAAAAAGTGAATTGATTGTTTTTCTACATATGCTAATTAAAATTTATTAATTAAGAAGAAAAAAGGGGTAAAAGGTGATTTTTCTACACTTGCTAATTTGAGTTTATGTTAAGAAGGGAAAAGAGGGAAACTTAAAAAAATGGGAAACTAAGGGAAAAAGGGGAAACATAAAGAAAAAGGGAAGGGTAAGGAAAAAAGATGTTTGTCTGACATAGTAAGGAATCTTGCCTTAAGAACCTTCTAAATTTGAACTCAACTAGGAATTTAGTAAGGGTGTAATTCATTTAAAATGTGTAAGGGAATATGGGTACACCAAGGAGAGATTTTAGGAATGCTTTAAGTGGGTGAGGGAAAGAAGAGTAATTAAATAATTAATGAAATTAATTTCTGGTGCAACCAGGGGGATGAGTGACATGTGTACAGGGGAGATTTTTGTGAATTAAATTAATGAAAAATAAATTAAATGGGAATTTGGGAAATAAATCACTTAGAAAATATATAAAAAGGATGGAGGAGGAGGAGGAGTATGGATTGCTCTTGATGCATAATGTTACGATGTAAAAGTTTTTTCTTCACTAACGTATCTTGTGGGAGTTGGGATAACCAACTCGGGTAATGAGTGGTAGCTCGACCTTGCGAGGCAAGATGGTTGCTAGTTGTTATTTTGTTTAGTGTTTGTGGCCCCTTTGTGGATCGAGGGGCTCACCGGGAAGAAGAGTACCCCTAGAGTTAGTTGGGATGTACTGGTGAAGTCACATCAGTCGGAAAGCGGGAGCTGGATGAAGTGTGTTGGATAATGACTCAGAGTTGTCAACTTGGGCTACGTTATGTCTGTGTTTATTTTGAATGGTAGATAAATATTGTTATTTCACTTTCATTTATGTACATTTAATTGTGAAAAGAAAATTTTTATGCTCATCATTTTTAATTGAGAACTAAAATTCATCATAGCTTTACACTCGTTGCATTGAAGTCATTTCCTTGGAAACCGATCCATGATTGGTATGAATGTTTTGTTTTTTTTATTGATTTTTATGAAGAGATTATGCCTTATCTTTCTTCCTCATCCCTAGATCATCATTCCATGCCTGCACAGTCGACTAGGAGTCAAATCGAAGATCATCACTTTGGTGCATACTGACCTATAGATTCTAATGCCCTTCTTTTATGTCCATGGATGATGAGCGAAGGATGTTTTTTCCCCGCTGTCTACCCCTGTTGATTGTTCCTAGCTGAATGCTTGTCTTTCACCCTCTTGCGATTGAATACCTATGTGTATTGTTTATCTTTTATCTCTGTGATCAACTCAATACCTTATGCATTTTTAAGATCACCTCTGCATTTTCAGAGGGTATTTTATTTACTACGATTTTCTTATCAGTTTCGAGCTCTTGAATGAAAGAATCTCAGCGTTGTCCACTTGAATGACTGTGTTTCTTTTTAAATTATTGTGACCGTGAGTAACTCATTTATTTGATAGTTACCCTTTGTGTGACAACATTGTTTTTAGCTATTGCTGACTGCAATTGAATTTTTTACAGTAACGATTATTTGGAAGCGCTCTTTTACCTATTATTGACTGTGAACCGAGTAAATCCATTTACAATTGATTGTGATTTTATATAGCCACTTACAGGTTGATTGCGAATTTATATAGCGATTTCGAATGAAAATTTATGTCTTTACTGTGCTTTTATGGTCATGAAGGTCTACATTTTATTGTATCAATTTTTAATGTATGCTAAGTACTAGGTGCGTTGATGTATGCATTTTCTTTTTAAAACTCAGTGCAATTCTTACCTTGGTTGGGAAAAGTTTCATCCTCTGTGATTCAGATTTTTTTTATGCCAGCCTATCGTATAATCAGTCTGTGAATTCACCTATCCTTGTGCTAGAAATAACGTCCCTTTACTCCATGCATTGAATGATGGGACCACGAGTTTACCTCTAATTTGTGGCTTCCACTAATTACATATTTCCAGCGTTTTGTATAGTCCAGACAACATTAAACCTGTGTGTTGATTTACACAACAACATCTGGTGTTAATGGGTAGTGGCCTCTTATTTTTAGTAAAATAATGACCCCACAAATTTCCTGGATAGCGAATCATGCAATTGAGAGAGTTTCCTTTATTTAATGATCAACGAATTTATTTTCATTTGATGTTGTGAATGAGAGTGAATGGTTGTTGCATTTTGACTATTTAAGTGGTTGGGTAATTTATTGCTTTGTATGACTATTAGTAGCAGAATTTTCGTACACCTCTTATGACTTCGAATTTGATCTTCATACAACGAATCTCTATAGAGATTTTTATATATCTTGTCCATATACAGTAGGAAATTTATTGTTGTAAGGACAATCTTTATACCCAGGATTTCCCTAAATATCTTACAGACAATGATACTGTCTTAGACTGCACTTGATCCTTCAGACAACGATTGATGGTTGACAACATTTTTCTAGTGTATGGTCGCAACCTTGATACATTGACAACGAAGTTAGTAACAATTGTGGTGTATAGATCTCACAGCTAAGTTAATAAAGTTTTGTTTAATCCGTCCCTGTCCTTATTAATTTTAATAATTGTGGTGTATAGATCTGACAACTAAGTTAATAAATTTGTGTTTAATCTGTCCTTGTGATTATTAATTTTAATAATTACGGTGTGTATATTGACAGTGAGTTTATTAATAATTATGTTTAAGAAATTTCAATCTATCCTTGCACTGAAACCACTTAGAATTTAAATTTAGCGATTCACAACTATTAGACAACTATTCTTCATTCCGACAACAAATTAATGATTTATATCGATTTACTGATTGGTAGTATTTTATACAAATCCTTTTAATTGTGAATGTAATAGACAACCTATAATATGTCAAGTATTAGTCTTAGTTGTAATTGTATAATTTACATAGTAAATTTTAGACAACATTATTATATTTTATATTTTCTTTACACATTGATAGCCTACCTTTTGTTGATAGATAAATGGTTGATAATGTTTTTATATAAATACGATAACTCCTTTATTTAGACAATGATCATAGTGTTTTTCCTAGTCCTTTCTTTTATTGCCAAGTTGCGAATTATGTGACAACGACTTACATGCCGACGATCTATTGGAATGATAAGTCACAACCATTACTTGTAATGGATTTATTGATATGTGAATAACTTGGTGTTCAGTTGCACTAAATTTTTTTCTTCATTGTACAGTCTGAGTCTTAAAATATAGCAACTTCGTAAGATATCCTTCTAGTTTCAGTTTTAAAGGGAAGAAATTTTTTACTCATCTAACATTGGGAGGTGGAATATAGTTGCGATGAAATATTGTTTAATAATAATGATTTAATATGTACAGATTGATTTTTTTGTGCAAGGAAATTATTGTTGGTATGAAATTCATAGTCATGTTGTTGACTTGTCGATTGGGTGCTAGGGTTAGTCGTCTAGGTTAGATAGTTAACTCATTCTCCTAGCCACTTGAATTTAGCTTGTGTTGAGGGTCCATTTATATTGTTGCACCATGGTTGTTGTCGCACCTATCACTTGGCAACGACATGATTCCTGATGAGGGGATCATTGCATGCCCTAATGGATAGAGACGAATGATAACTTGGCCAGACTTTGTGCTATCCGTTATGGGCGTTTGTTCGTTGTAGTTGATGTTGGTGCTTGGGCTGTAACACCTTCAGGTGTTTGTTTTGTGCACCATAGAGGTTCTAGTTACTGGTCGCCGAGGCCATTGTGTCATGATTATGGATTTTTTCCTTAGCTTGTAGGCATTGTCATGTTGTGTGTTAAGCAGATAGTCGTTTCTATTGGTTGATTTACACATGTTTCACCCAGTTGTTTATTGCCTAATCTATGTGGTTCAACTGTTTTTGTCGTTTCCTTCCTTCCTAAAAATAAAAAATGTTTTGCACTTTCTTCTTTGCTTGTAGTCATAACGATGGGGTCCTCACATATGGTATCAAAGTGGGTTCAACCAATGACTTGGGATCACTACAACTTTCATTGATGTGATATTTGATTATAATTTTGCTAATTAAGTTGACTTATATTCATGAAAGTAGTCATGGTTAGAGGACGTCATGGAGGTAGATGACAAGGGGCTAGAGGAGGAGGCACGACACCTCCAGTAGCATCCATGCCTAAGGGGTCTATCCCCCAGGGAGATGAACAGGTTGTCAGGCAAGAGTAGATAGCGGTGGGTGATGTGGTTGGGATGATGAGGTCCTTTCAGTGCATGTCTGAGGCACTGATCAGTCATTTGGAAAAATATGATGCTAGGGCACTCACACCCCATGAGGGTCCACTGTGCACTCTAGTAGGTACTGATAGCATTCACCGTGAACTCGAGAAGGTAAAATTTCCTGAGTTCTTTGGTGCCCCGGACTGTGCAGCCGTCGAGGCATGGTTGGAGAATATGGAGATGTGCTTTTCACTTCATGACTATACCTCCAACATGAAGTTCCACATGGCGGTATTTCAACTGAAGGGGAGAACACTTCTATGTTGGAAGATGCTTCTTCCACAATTGAACATGGTCGTCAAAGACATGTCATGGGAATTGTTCGAGGAATGTTTCTGAGAGAGGTACCTATTAGAGGAATTCATTGAGCATCATCTCAATGAGTTCAACACCTTGCGAAAGGGAGACTGTACGGTGCCTGAGTACGAGGCCCATTTTATGGAGTTTCTTCGATATGCTTCACACCTTAATACCAAGAAACTTAAGGTCAACATGTTCTTGTTTGGCCTTAATTTCAACATTCATGGAAAGGTTAGGATTCTGATGCCACAAACCTTGCATGATGTTGTCCAGAAGGCCCTCATAGCAGAGGAGGTGCTTATCAATGGGGGTCAGAGAAGGACTCTAGAGAGACTAGTAGGGCAGGTGTCAACTGGTGCGCAGCAGCATCAACCACAAACTAGACAAACATCAGGATATCGTGGCTTCCATAAAGGATCCACTTTCACTACACCTCGACGACCAACGCCTCAACAGTGGACTCCTTACTAGGAATGACAACATCAGTAGCAGGGTCGACCGCAACAACAATAGTTTATGCCTGTTAAGAAAAAGAGACAAGGATTCCAGGCTAGAGGGTCGTCATCTTCTACTTCGGGTACCAAGAGTACTGGACCAAAGAAGGGGTGTTGGACTTGTGGAGAGCCACACTATCAGTGTGACTTCCCAGTGGAGAGGATTAGAGCATATGGATAAGTTGTACCCACTACCGTGGGAGATTTGGGCAAGGCCCATAAAATTCATGCAACAGTGAATAACTGTCAGGCAGACCACCAGTCAATTGCGCTTGATACATTAGGTACCATCGTTGACTAGACCCTTATTATTTTGATAGATCCGGGTGCTATCGAGAGTTTCATTTCTGGTGTAGTGCTAAAAAGGATTAAGGTAAACTCAGTTGAAGAGGATGAGTTTAGCTTTGTAGTGATGGCTTCGGGAGCCAAACAGAAGGCTGGAGGGAAGGTTACGTGTTGCACCCTTAACCTAGGAGAGTTTTTCACCAGGGCCAACTTGTAGGTCACAATCTTATGATATTATGATGTCGTGATGGGTATGGATTGGTTGGAATCGCATGAGACGATACTCAACTGTAAGACGAAACAGTTGATCTTGGTCAATGATGAGGGACAAAGATGCGTGATTGTAGTTTGGAACCAGGGGATTTTCCTGAGGTTCATCTCTTTCTTGTAGTTACGGAAGAGCATGTGCAACAGGTGTAAGATTTATGCGATCCTTGCGTTAAATGAAAAGGGAGTAGCAGAAGATCTAGAATACCTTCTAGGGGTGAGAGAGTTTGTGGATGTCTTCCCAGAGGAGTTACCTATGATGCTACCAGAGAGGGAATTGGAGTTTACCATAGACCTAAAATTGGGGACAGAACCAATAGCGAGAATGCCTTATCGTATGTCAACCCTAGAGTTACAGGAGATGAGAATGCAACTGAAGGAGTTGTTGGACTTGGGAATTATACATCCAAATGTTCCACCATGGGGTGCACTTATTGTCTTCATATGAAAGAAATATGGGTCTTGAAGACTCTGCATTGACTACCATCAATTGAATAAGGAAATGATCAAGAATCAATATTCGTTGCCAAGGATTGATGATCTGTTTGATCAGATGAAGGGTGCGATGACGTTTTCAAAGATTGAATTGAGATCAGGGTATCACCAGTTACATATCAAGGAGGATAACGTCCCTAAGATTTCCTTTAAGATGAGGTTTGGACATTATGAGTTTATTTTTTTACCATTTGGACTGACGAATGCCCGAGGGGTATTTATGTGTTTGATGAATAGGGTGTTTCGTGATTACTTGGACTAGTTTGTCCAAGTATTCATTGATGATATTTTGATTTACTCTTGGACGATGGAGGATCATGATGAGCACTTGAAATTGGTACTACAGTTTCTGTGACAGAACAAATTGTATGGGAAATTATCTAAATGCTCGTTTTATCAATCGAATATTCACTACTTAGAGCATGTCATCTCCGGCGAAGGTATCGTCGTGGATCCAACAAAGGTCGAGGCTATTATGGAATGTCTTGTGCCAATGAATTTCCTGGAAGTGCGTAGCATCATGGGTTTAGAAGGATACTATCAATAGTTCATCGAGGGATTTTTGAAGATAGTAAGTCCGATCACGGAATTGTAGAAGAAGAGAAAGAAGTTTGCTTGGACCGAGAAATGCGAGAAAGAATTTCAGAGGCTCAAGAAGTTGTTGATAACAAAACTGATACTAAAATTCCCTGACATGGATGGAGACTTCTTGGTATGCACTGACACATATAAGTAAGGCTTAGGTGGATTTTTGATGCAATATGGTCAAGTGATCGCTTACATCTCGCCAAAATTGAGAAGGCATGAGGAGAACTATGCGACAGACGATTTGGATTTGTAAGCTATTGTTTATGCCTTGAGATTTTGGATATAATACCTTATTGGATGAAAATTTGAACTAAAAATGGACCACTATGGACTACAACAAATCTTTACGCAAAGCGACCTGAACACGCGATAACGACGTTGGTCAGAATTGCTTAGCGAGTATGATTTCGATATTACTTACATAAAAGGAACAATGAACCGAGTGCCGGATACATTGAGTCAGAGACCACACATATTTTCGGTGTTGCCTCTTCAAACCAATCTACGTGAAAATATTCTAACTCTACAGTGCGACGATGATTGGCACAAAGAGGTCAAGGATTTTATCAGAATAAACACAATGATGCCACCAAGATTTGAAGGATTTACATTGGACGACGATGGAATTTTGAGATTTAAAAATTGAATTTACGTACCACCGAACAATGGGTTGAGGATTTTTATCCTAAACAAGTCTCATAGAGCAGTGTACATGTCTCACCCTGGGTTCACAAAGATGAAGCTAGACCTTAAAACATTATTCTTCTGGAAAGGAATGAAGGAAGACATATTCAACTATGTGGCTAGATGTCTAGAATGTCAGCAGGTGAAAGCTGAACATAGACATCCAAGAGGACTACTACAGCCATAGGCTATTCTACAATCGAAATGGGAGGTCATTTCGATGGATTTCATTGTTGTATTTCCACTGCAAGGAGACAGGACTCAATTTTTGAGGTAGTCGACACTCTGACAAAGAGTTCTCATTTTATTCCTATGTGTATGACGTATCAGGAACCTGACATAGCTATATCTTTCATCAGTGATATTGTGAGGTTTCATGGAGTTCCTAAGAGGATTATATATGATTGAGGATCGGTGTTTACCAGATGATTTTGGACTAGTTTCCAAGAGACATTGGGAACCCAACTTAACTTCAGTACGACGTATCACCCAGAGATAGATGGGTAGACCGAGCGAACAAACAAAATCTTGGAGGACATGTTGCGTATGTATGTGATGGAACAACATAAGAGTTGGGAAGAATTCTTGCCAGTAGTATAATTCACATATAACAATAGTTACCAAAGCTCCATTAAGATGGCGCCTTTTGAGTTTCTTTACGGGCGATCGTGTCAAACGACTTTGAGTTGGGATTGGCTTGAGGATAGGGTCCTGGTGGGACCAGAATATATCCATGAAATGGAAGATAAAATGAAAACAATAATAAAAAGGATCAAACAAGTGTAGGATCGAAAAGAGAGTTATGTCGATGCGCGTCGTGTCGACCGTAGTTACGAAGTTGGAAGTTGAGTCTTCTTGCGGGTAAAACCACATAAGAGTCCGATTAAGTTTGGAAAGGGAGATAAAATCTCTCCTAGGTTCATGGGACCTTTCGATATTGTGGAGAAGAAGGGGCCAATGGCATATCAACTAGACTTGCCTGATTCTTTGAGGCGTATGCACGATGTTTTTCACGTATCTGTTTTGAGACATTATATTAGTGATCCTACGCATGTTATTGACATGAGTTCCTTTCAAGTATTGGGAAAGGGGGTGCTCACAACTAAGTCGATCCACATCTTGGATTATCGCATTTGACAGGTATGATGTCGAATAGTAGATCAGGTCAAGGTTCACATGGGACAACTGTAGTCTGCACTTGGTGACCTGGGAGGACGGATATGATATGCGCCAGCAGTTTCCATTTTTATTTGATAGATAGAATTATCATACTGTGATACACATTATTTTGTCAATTATATACTGTGAAACTTCGGGATGAATTTTATACCAAGAGGGGGTGTATGTAACATCCCATTCTTGCGTGCACTGAGCGAACGTATTCTTTGAGGAAACTTTCTTGCAAGTGATCCAGATTATTATACTATTGGGAATTTGATTATGATTATGAGGCATTATGGATATGATGACATGTTATTTTGTTGAATTGACATAGACAAGTGCTATTGACTCAGTTCTCCTGAGTGTGTAGTACTTTTGACCTCGAGGATGCAGAGACATCAATGAAACCCTTGGACTTTTGATCAAGTTAGGGAGTGGACTATGGGTGTTTGATTGTTGTATATATGAAATATGTACATCTGATTAGATGTTATGATGATTTATTATTATTGCTGACATGATATGTTGATGATGAAAGATGATGATATCTTGCCTACCAGATTCACATGTGGAGTAGAGGGGTCACACATGACAACAAGAGACGTTGAGGGAGAGGCGTGGACAACAATCCTGCCACATCCTACTAGCACTCCCACCGTGTCTCAAACTGTAGGTTAACAATTATCTAGTTCAAGAATACCCACGATGCCATGAGGGAACATTGCGATAGTCGCTCACAATGATTCTAAGGGGCACACAATAACGCAGGGGCCTTATTCCTTAAACACCCTTAGTCTCCCACAAGATTACCTAGTGGAGTATTGACTCCAGGTGTTTTTGATGTCTACCAAGTCAGTCAAGAGGCGAGAGACACCTTTGGAGCACGAAGTGCATCCTGAAGGGCATATCACGCAAGGAAACTGGAAAGAGTCGAGTGGCACCCTGTAATGTCCCCCACCTCTTAGAGAGGCGATGTAGAGACTCAATGGCCTGGGCACCCCCACTAGGTCATAGTCTTACACTGAAGGGGGAATTCAAGGAGGCTAAAG
>SNQJ01S0018858.1:34760-46441 GCA_010110895.2 Picea sitchensis | reverse complement strand
ACACCATTCTAGTCTCAGCCCATCTCCATCTAGTGCTTCAGAAGGTAGCAGGCCATATTGTTCTTGTGTTTCCAGCAAGGGCGCACCATCATCTAGAGGGAGGTTCGATCCAGCTTATCCTGAGGGATTGTGGCCATTCCGATAGTTGGGTTTTGTTTGTAGGGGCAAGACCATCAGTTTGAGGGATTTTCTAGAGGGTTATCATCATTCTACATTTGTCTGCAAATTGGGACGTCTTGAAGCCATATGGGACGTTGTGTGATTCAGTAAAACTCAGATCTAGGGAGATCTGCTTGAGATCTGAGTCTGAAACTTCTCCCAGGGGATTCTCATAGCCCGATCTATATTCTTTGAGATTTTCAGAGCATTTGGAATCCTCCTTCATCAGGGCCAAACTAGCTAGGGTTTTAGTCATCCAGTGGGGTGCACCATTCTGTGGAGGAATTCAGATCTATAAGATTTGAGGGTGGATTTGGGAATTTGGACATCTGGGTTGTCCTTACAGTCGCCCGATCTATCATTTGGCATATTTCTCGGGATGATTGGACACTTTTGGTAGCAAGGCCGAATTATTGAGGGTTTCAACATTCTAGCAGGGCATGGCACTTTCCAGCTTGGAGGTTGAGCATTAGTACGAATCAGATCTACTTGATTCAGTCTTCATTGTATATCCAGCCTTCGAAGGCTTATTTTGTATTGTCAGGAGAATTTTGTAGCAGCTCATATCTATTTCTTGTATGGCCTTTTGAGGTTTATGCCAGATTGGCCATCTATTGTATTGATCTTACATTGCTCATAATAAAAAGGTCGGATCTTTTCTTGTGCTTCTACATCTTGAATATATTGTGATCTTCATGTGTTCATGAATCTTGTATGCACTTAATAACTCAATAAATACCTGCACATCAATAGATCAGTAGTAGTTAGTGATTCCAAGAAAGAATTTGGCTTGGGATCATTACACACCCTTGGATCACATAGTGCATCTTGAAGGGCACGCCGTGTAAGGAAAACATCAAAAAGCGAGTGACACCCTTGGAGTAGCTAGTGCGTCCTAAAGGGAACATCATGATTTCAATGGGTAAGTGAATAATCCTAGTCGGCCTTAAAATGAATGCTGTGATAAGTAAGTTTAAAAAAAAAAAAAACAATTTCCCCAATAAAAATGTTGCCCAACCTAGGAAATTAAAATCTAGGTCTAAATGATACTTGTGGTAAAAAAATAATATAGTCATAATTAAACATGTGACGAGAAGGGGGTAAGAAATTCAGTTAATTTATTAAAATCAATTGTATTGAGGGATTAAAATTTCAAAAATGGAATTGATTGTTTTTCTACATATGCTAATTAAAATTTATTAATTAAAAAGAAAAATGGGTAAAACGTGATTTTTCTACACTTGCTAATTTGAGTATTAGTTAAGAAGGGGAAAGAGGGAAACTGAAAAAAATGGTAAACTAAGGGAAAAAGGGGAAACATAAATAAAAAGGGAAGGGTAAGAAGAAAGTTGACTGTCTAACATACTAAGGAATCTTTCCTTAAGAACCTTCTAAATTTCAATTCAACTAGGAATTTAGTAAGGGCGTAAGTCATTTAAAATGTGTAAGGGAATATGGGACACCAAGGAGTGATTTTAGAAATGTTTTTAGGTGGGTGAGGGAAATAGGAGTAATTAAATAATTAATAAAATTAATTTCTGGTGCAACTAGGGGGATGGGTGACATGTGTATAGGGGAGGTTTTTCTGAATTAAATTAATGAAAAATAAATTAAATGGGAATTTGGGAAATAAATCACTTAGAAACTCTGTAAAAAGGATGGAGGAGGAGGAGTATGGATCTCTCTTCATGCGTAATGTTATGCTGCAAAATTTTTGTCTTGACTAACTTATCTTGTGGGAGTTGGGATACCCAGCTCAGGTAACGAGTGGTATCTTGACCTTGCGAGGAGAGATGGTTGCTAGTTGTTCTTTGGTTTAGTGTGTGTGGCCCCTTTGTGGCTCGGGGGGCTCAGTGGGAAGAAGAGTACCCCTAGAGTTGGCTAGGAGGTACCGCTAAATTCACATCGGTCGACAAGCGGGAGCTAGACGGAGCATGCGGGACAATGACTCAGAGCTGTCACCTTGGGCTATGGTACACCTGCATTTAATTTGAATGGTAGATAAATATTTTTCTTGTGCTTTCATTTATGTACTTTTAATTGTGTAAATAAAAGAGTTTTGCTCAACATTTTTAATCGAGAGCCGAAAGTCATCATAGCTTTACACTTGTTGCATTGAATTGATTTCCTTGGCAACCAATCCATGATTACTATGACTATTCTATTTTGTTTTATTGATATTTATGAAGATATTGTACCTTATGTTTCTTCCTCATCCTTAGATCATCAGCCCATGCCTGAGAAGTCATCCAGGAGTCGAATCAATTGTCGTCACTTCGGTGCATAGCGACCTATAGATTTTAATGCCATGCTTTTCTATGCATGGGTGATGAGTGAAGGATGTTTTTGCCTTGATGTTTACCCCTGTTGATTGTTCTTGGATGAATGCTTGTCTTGCGCCCTCTTGTGATTGAATACGTGTGTGTATTGTTTATATTTTCTCTCTGTGATCATCCCAATACCTTCTGTTTTTTTAAGATCACCTCTGCGTTTTTGGAGGGTATTTTATTCGTTGTGATTTTCTTATCAGTTCCCAACTCTTGAAAGGAAGAATCTTAGCATTGTCCACTTGAATGACTATGTTTTTTTTAAATTATTGTGACTGTGATTAACTCATTTATTTGATAATTACCCTTTGTGTGATAGTGTTGTTTTTAGCTATTGGTGACTACAATTAAATTTTTGACAGTAATGATTATTTGACAATGCTCTTTTACCTATTATTGACTGTCAACTGAGTAAATCCATTTACAATTGATTGCGATTTTATATAACCACTTACAGGTTGACTATGAATTTATATAGATATTTCAAATATGGATTTATGTATTTACTGCTCTTTTATGGTCATGAAGGTATGCATTTTATTGTATGCATTTTTAATGTATGCTAAGTATTGCGTGCTTTGATGTATGCATTTTATTTTTAAAACTTAGTGAAATTCTTACCTTGGTTGGGAAATGTTTCAACCTATGCGATTTCACATTTTCTTTATGCCATCTTATCGTATAATTGATCTATGAATTCACCTATCCTTGTGCCAGCAATAACGTCCCTTTACTTTGCACATTGAATGATGGGACCACGATTTGACCTATATTTTTTTATTAACATTGATTACATATTGCCAGTGGTTTGTACAATCTAGACAACATTAACCATGCATATTGATTTACACAACAACATCTGGTGTTAATGGGTAGTGACCTCTTATTTTTAGTAAAACAGTGACTGCACAAATTTCTTGGATAGTGAATCATGTATTTGACAGAGTTTCCTTTATTTCATGAACAACACATTTATTTGCATTTGATGGTGTGAACGAGAGAGAATGGTTGTTGTGTTTTGACTGTGTAAGTGGTTGGGTAATTTATTTCTTTGTATGACTACTAGTAGCAGTGTTTTTGTACACCTCTTATGACTGCAAATTTGATCTTCATACATCAAATCTCTATAGAGATTTTTATATAACTTGTCCATCTATAGTAGCGAGTTTATATTTGTAAGGATAGTCTTTATACCCTCGATTTCCCTAAATATCTTACAGACAACAATATTGTCTTAGACCGCAATTGATCCTTCAGACAATGATGGATGGTTGACAACATTTTTCTAGTGTATGGCCACAAACTTTTAATACATTGACAGTGAAGTTAGTAACAATTGTGGTGTATAGATATGAAAACTAAGTTAATAAATTTGTGTTTAATCTGTTCCTGTGCTTATTAGTTTTAATAATTGTGGTGTATAGATCTTAAAGCTAAGTTAATAAATTTGTGTTTAATCTGTTCCTATTCTTATTAATTTAAATAATTGTGGTGTGTATATTGACAATGAGTTTAATAATAATTATGTTTAAGAAATTTCAATCTATCCTTGCACTTAAACCACTCATAATTTAAACTCAATGATTTACAACTGTTAGACAACTATTCTTCATTCCGATAACAAATTAATGATTGATAGCAATTTACTGATTGGTAGCATTTTATAGGCATCTTTTTAATTGCGAATGTAATAGACAACCTGTAATATGTGAAGTATTAGTCTTAATTGTAAATTTATAATTTACACAGTAAATTTTAGACAACATTATTATATTTGATATTTTCTTTACACAGCGATAGCCTACCTTTTGACGACAAATGATGGTCGATAACATTTTTATATAGATACAATAACTCCTTTATTTAGATAGTGATTATAGTGTTTTTCCTCGTCCTTTATTTTATTGCCAAGTTGTGAATTATGTGACATCGGCTTACATGCCAATGATCTATTGGAATGATAAGTCACAACCATTACTTGTAATGGATTTATTTTTATCTGAATAAATTGGTGTTTAGTTGCACTAAAATTATTTTCTTCGGTGTACAGTCTGAGTCTTAAAATATACCAACTTCAAAAGATATCCTTCTAGTTTCAATTTGAAAGGGAAGTACTTTTTACTTATCTAACATTGGCAGGTGGAATATAGTTGCGACAAACTATTGTTTAATAATAATAATTTACTATGTACATATTGATTTTGTTGCACAAGGAAATTATTGTTCGTATGAAATTCATAATCATCTTACTGACTTGTCAATTGGGTGTTAGGGTTAGTAATCTAGGGTTAGATAGTTAACTCATTCTCCTAGCGCATTGAATTTATCTTATGTTGAGGGTCCATTTATGTTTTTGCGCTATAGTTGTTGTCGCGCCTATCACCTAGTGATGACATGATTCCTGATGAGGGGATCATTGTGCACCCTAATGGACAGAGGCGAATGGTAACTTGGTCGGAGTATGTGCTACCCATTATGGGGATTTGTTCGTTGTAGTCATTGTTGGTGCTTGGGTTGTAATGCCTTCATGTTTTTGGTTTATGCACCATAGAGGTTCTAGTTACCGGTCATCAAGGTCGTTGTGTCAGGATTGTGGATTTTGTCCTTATCTTGTAAGCGTTATCGTGTTGTGTGTTAGGCAAGTAGTCATTTCTATCTATTGATTTACATATGTTTCGCCTAGTTTTATGTTTCCTAATTTGTGTGTGTGTGTGTTCATTGTCAGGTTGTGTGGTTCAACTGTTGTCGTCGTTGCCTTCCTGTCAAAAAAAAAAATTGCACTTTCTTCTATGTTCGTAGTCATAACGATGGGGTCATTACACCAAAAGCGTTAAGTTTCATCCTCCAACATACTCCTTTCCACCAAATATAATGTAAACATATTTTGCACCAAATATAATGTAAACATTTGTAACAATAAAAATAAATAAATAAATAAATCAAATAACACATATTAGCATATATACTTTAACTAACTATTAAATAAACAATAAAAAATAATAACATATCCAACCAGAGTTCCACAGATTTAAGATTATCACTCTTTTTTTATTACACTTTTTTGGCACTTTTTTCAAACCAAACTTCCATCTAAAAGTTCCAAAACTTCCAAAATAGTTACTCTTCATATTAAGCATACATGCTCTAAACAATGTAAAATGTTATCTAAAATGTTACAAATTTTTAAAGAGAAAAATTGTGTTCTTGGTAACCATTTTTTGTGTTCAAAGTTAGATAATACTCTGAAAATAAATATAGTTGTGCATGCATAAAGTTCGCAAATCTCCATATTAAGTCATTCTTCCAATAAAATACTTATCTCTTTGTGGATAAAGTCCTAGATCCTTCGGGTGAAATTCTCATTCCAGGTGACCTTATTTACTCAACCGTAAAATACTTATCTCCTAAACAGTAAAATACTTCTCTCCTCTTATGTAGTGGAATGGATGTTCTCATATAATCAAATGCCCTCAAATTCCCTTTCAAATTAAAGGAATCATAAATCTCCATATTAAAGCATTCTTCCAAGAAATTATTTATATCTTTGAAAGTTCACAAATATCCATTTTGAAAACCATTCTTCTAGAAAATACTTATCTCCTTTTTCTACTGTGGAATAGATGTTTTCATATAATCTTTCATGTACATGAAGAAAACAAAAATCTACGCATAAATTAAGTCCTTCTTAAAAACCTCGGATGGGGTGTTAGTGAGAGACACTTGGCACGAAGTGGGAGAGAGGTCAGGCCAGCAAGGAAAAGAGCCATGTGTTGGGCTCGTGCCCATTACCACCGCCTCAACCTTGCATTTAATAGATTTCACATCGCTGCAACACCATTAACTCTGGTGTGCCTGACTCTTTTTTCCAACCTTACTATGGCTCCTCTGTCTGCAATTGTTTTTCATCCCTGCTCGTGACCCGACCCTCTCATCCCTCCGCTGCCCAGGCCTGGTTTATCCTGGTCTCTCATGGTGTTCACAGCTCTCGGCCCTCTGCAGGCACTTCACATTTTCCTGGGGCACTCAACTCTTTTCTTCCTTCAACCAGAGCACATTATGCCACGTCAAAGAGGAAGACCACGAAGAGGTTCTCCATGGCATCCTTCTTGGCCCCGTACCTCTGCTTCTCCCCCTGTTTCACCCTCCACGTTTTCATCGCCGCCTCTGCAGCCCGATCTATAACCTCTCGTCTCCTCCACCCCGACGGCCTCCCGGTTCGAATGCTTAGTCCTCACTGATATCTCACTGAGCTCTCTTTCACTATTTCTGACTGTCCCACCGAATTCCAGAACTAGCGAACCTTCCTTTTCACCGGTAGTTTGCTCCTCCCAACCACCCTTGGGGGCGCCACCTCTTCTTCGAAGTGCCCGACATAGTGCGTACTCGTCTACCAACTTCATCCCTGATTCGCAGTTGAAAGATAGACTAGCCATTCTCTTTGGACTGGTCTTCAAGCTCCGTCAGGGAATGGAGGACCCCCAATTCCGACTGCAGCTTATGGATGGGAAGACCTCGACCCTCCTCCAGATCCTTTCCACCTTCGAGGATTCTTTCCCCTCCACTACAGAAGAGGTGGCTTTAGCAGAGGCACCCCATGCAGAGGGCGATGACAGGAATGATCAGATGCAATATTCATCAGGGTTCATTATGGAGTAGGTCACGCATGAGGACACAGAGGCTGCGACATCTACAGGCCTGCATGCATACAGTCCGCTTGGAGACATCCTACCAGCTGCCAACATGGATGAGAGAAATAGGGACACTGACATACATTTGGAAGGCAAAGGGATACCCATCGAAGAGGAACCTTCGTACGCGGCCTCTCAAGTCACCTGGCCAGGTTACTCACCAAGTGTCTGACCCTACAAGGGTTCGGTTATCTTTACTAGTTTCATTTCTTAGTTGTAGCTTAGTCAGCTTATTTATGTTTTCTAAGACTGTTAGACTGTAAATTGCTAGACTTCCCAGCTAGCTAAACTAGTTTCCCCTCTATTGGGGCAGTTCAGTAACTACAACACGATTGTTTTCAATTTTTTGTACCTCTGGTCTGGTTTTTGAAGGCCCTTTATATATAAAATCTCTTACATACAAAAAAAAAAGTCCTTCTTAAAAAAATATTTAGATCTTTCATATTTGGGATGTATTCTTATTACATATATAATCAAATGCTCTTTGAAATATGTCTTCGTCATAATATAAACATAATTGAGATTATGCACGTACATAGGTTATTTGTAAATCTATTTTAATGTTGGTTTTTGTGGTTGGTAACCATTTTAGTTAAGAGTTTGACAATACCCTGGCAAGAAGGAATTCACTTCGTTGTATGTAGAAAACACACCATTCTTGGACAAGAAGGCAAGAAATGTAATCGAAGAAAATTTAGAAACTTCCCCCTTTCTGATGTGGGATAGAGTTTGTTCTCAAATAATCAAATGTTCAAGTTCAAAATTAGGTCTTCATCATGATCTAAATATAAATAAGATTGAATGTGCGTTTTAGACAACGATAAGCTTATATAGGGGTTCTATATATTTCAAAATAATTGATCAAAGCATTGAAAATTTATATCGACACTAGTTTAGTAACCCTATGAATAGGAAAGTCTAAATTAAATATTTGAAAAAACAAAAATTTGAAAAAAGGAAAAAATATAAGCTTATTCAACAAAAATAATCTTGAACACTTTTATATAAAATCCCAACATAAAATCAAATTAAAACTCACTAATGTGCAATGAACATACATTTATGAATCATCAGGAATAGACGCATCCTTCCTAGGTATGGATGCTCCTCCTCAATCCTAGTCTCCCAAGTCTCTTCTCCACATTTTGTTCAAGCACACTCTTAAGCACTCTCTTCTCCACATTCCCTTATATAACACATTTCAAATTTGAAAATTTGAAAATTAAATTTAAATGATTTTAACACATTAAATTGTTGTTTTAAATTTTGAAACATGTAATGTGTGTGATATTTCAACCTGAATATCAATAAATTATACATGCCATACCCTAAGATTCAATAAATTAAATATTGTTTAATACATTATTCTTTTAAATTAATAATTTAAATGACAATTTGCAATTTTAATATATAACTAAATTTGTTTTCAACATGCAATGATACCTGTGAACTCCCACCCTCTTCATACTCTCCCAATGAGAATTGGGACACGCCTTCCCAAGTAGTAGGAAATGGAATAGGGATCTATGAACAACACAACTAAGAACTAAATCTAGGATTCAATGTGTTTAGATTTATATAAAATCATAAATGTCATGTTGTTAATATTATTCAAAAGATTGGAGATTGGACAACTAAAGTGCTGATATGTGGATATTAGAAAACACGTACCTGATTCAACCCATCCAAATTTAAACTTGTGGAATCAAGTCCCCTATTTACTGGAGATTCATTTAACATATGTCCAAACCACAATTAATCACAAGAACAAGTCAATTATTTCTATAGATACAATGATATGTATCTAGATATAGAACTAGAAGTAAACTATCCTCAAATGCGTCAAAATTTTACTAACTATAAGACATACTAATCCGAGGTTCAGTTAATCATTCTAAATGACCTCATTCCAACCATTATGGAAAAAAATTGCATACTCCTTAAGATCTTTTACTGACATGGTATCTAACTCCTCATTTATTTTATAAAAAAAATGTTTAGAGAATTGGCTTCTGCTCTCTGATGGTTCAAACCAACATCAACATCATAAAAAATCGATTCCAAATTTTCCTTGATTGCAATCCTTGCCTCTTTTCCAACCTCTGATGAAGCTCGCAACTCTGAGTGTGAGGAAAATGCCCTTGCTTGGAGAGATATTAAAGGTCATGGAGGCCTCTGCAATGTCGCATTTCAATATTCCCCTTTCCTATCATATGTATGTCCTTTACCAGCCCCATAATAATCGGACATTAGGATACTATAATCAGGGTCCATTTCCATGAAAAAATATGCATAAACATTTCTAGAAAAATAATGTGGAGCCTCATCATTCCATGACAATTTTTCATATTCTACCAAAAATCTATTATAAAGATGTCCTGCTATGTTGGGGTGCTTAAAATATTGCACCTTCAACATCTTTCGCTTTGGACCATCTTTCAAATTGAACATATAAATTGTGTTTTCTTTTGAAACTTTATTTTTTACTACATAGCATTTATCAGGTCCCATCACCTCCGACTTTCATATTCTCATCAAATCGATAAAACAATTAATTGTTGGCCCCGTCTTTTGATATCCATCCATAAAGTTTTGCAATGAATGAAAAAAAATCGTTAAGATTTGTTTACTCTCTCGAGGGATATCCAAGCTCCTCATATCAATTTCTAACCTGCTTTTAAAACCTGAGCATCACTCAAGGGTCATTGCTTCACTAATCCCTTCCTAGTGAAGCTCATCACCAACATCCAAAGGATAGGTGGACGTAGGCATGTAATATTTTCTTTCTTGATAACGCCTCAAAAATCCACCTTCACCCTCTTCACCAACAGTAAAATATTCATGACACCCACTCTTTCTTTCATTATCTTCTCTCGTATTAAACTCATTGTTTACACATACACATTTGAAAGTAATTACAACATTTAACAACATAATTTAACATAAGGAAAAAAAAAAACATATATAATGTTGATACTGAGAGGGGGGTCAATCAGTATCAAGTACAATTTAAAACCCTTTTCAANTATTGTTCACGGGAATTAATGACTTCCAGAGGTAGCTACAGCTTCCAAATGTAAAGGGAGGGACAAAAATCCAAGAGGAAGATACAATCATCCAATATCAAGAGATATTTGAACTCTCCATCCTTTCCCCTTCCTTCCACAAAAGAATATATGAGAGATAATAAAACTTTACATTAAATCATCACCATCAACCAATCATCACATAGAACTTGATAATGCTTCCTGAGGCTTCTTCAATTTCTACAATTCTTCAATTCTTGGAGTACTCTGATCCTATATATCATATTACTCAATGTATTCTCTGAAACTCCTCTAATTTTCACTCCTTGAATCCTTTCCAAAAAGAGGTTATAGAAAGAATGGTAGACTTTATTCAATTATGGTCTATTCAGAAGACTCAAATTGTACAGCATGACCCACGCTCCATATTTAACATCCGATTCTGAAAGTTGAACACAAGAAACCACAGTCTATACTATTTCCAATGAAAGTGGTCCCACTTCATTTGGATTCTATATGAATAATTTATGACTGTTTTACCCGTAACACATGTTTATTGACTAGCTTTAGGACTGGTCCCAAACCCTATCTTCCACAGAGTGTATCTCCATAATTATAGCGAATCAAGAGAAAAACACTTTACCAGAGGTACCTTGATATGTCTTATCAATACCATAGAAATTTCACCATCTGAATCATTCTAGAAAAAAAGTTATAGAAAAAATTGTAAGCTGACCTGAAAATAACATACCTTACAACACATCACCAAAAGACTTCATCCTCTATTGAAATCTGGCCTTCTTTTACTTCTTATTTCCTCTAAAATTCAACTTGTATCAAAATGAATGTATATTGATGTTTATTTATACCATTTATGTCACTTCATTTTAATATTAGGGCCTACCTAACACTTTCTTATTTTGTAATTATTTTCTTTAATTATCTTCAAGGCCTACATGTACTTCCTTCTTCAATTCACTTTGTCATATTCAAAAATTAATTTCTCCTCAACCATGAGTATCCACATGACATGCCACATACCACCAGAAACAATATGATCTATATTATCCATTCATGGGTGTTGTATATACATGTGCATTTCCCTTCATGTCCAAATACCTTTATCAATCTTGCGGTCCAAAACCCATGACTAGGGTTGACATCAATGACAACAACCAATCTTCCAACAATCTCACCCTTTGTCATTGATGGAAACACTCATGCTCCCCCTATCATCATGATATCAATTTGTCACCCCCTTTGAAATCAATGGCAAAGGTTAGGGCTGTTGCCCCTGAGTTTAATGGAAAAATGTAACTCTCTTCTTTGGGGCTTCTCCCCTTGAACATGTGGCACTCAATTACACTTCATCCTTATTTTTGGTCTTTGGGAATTTTTCTTCCTTAGAATAATTTTTTGTGGCTTCTGTCTTCTCTCTCTTCTTCATGTCTAGGATGTATATGTTGTTCGGTCTTCTTATT
>SNQJ01S0018858.1:22547-33196 GCA_010110895.2 Picea sitchensis | reverse complement strand
TTTCACTGAATCTGTCAATCCATCCAGGATGGTATCTATTTCCAATTTGTTGTTCCTTTTTGTTTCCTTCTGAGTTGCAGTCTTTGGTTTCTTCAAAGCATTGTATCCTGAAGCAACTAGGAACCAAACATTTTCCCCAAGAGCTTTCAAGTATGTTTCCATTCTATTACTCTAGTATTCAAAATTGCTTCCATCAAATGGTGGAATCCCATTTGGGATTTTGTCTTCCATTTCTTCTTAGGATCTTCCTTCTAGTGGTTAAACTATACTGAAGGTAACCTGCTCTAATACCAATTGTTGATATTGAGAGGGGGGTGAATCAATATCAAGTACAATTTAAAACCTTTTTCAACTTATACTTAAACCATTCAACTATATCCAATGAGAAATGAACAATAGTATAAGAGTTACACCAATACACCACAATACACCATGCAAAATATATGAGAAATAATAAATAGTTGTTGTTCAAGGGAATTAATGACTTCCAAAGGTAGCTATAGCTTCCAAATGTAAAGGGAGGGATAAACCTCCAAGAGGAAGATACAATCTTCCAATATCAAGAGAGATTTGAACTCTCCATCCTTTCCCCTTCCTTCCACCCAATAATATATGAGAGATAATAAAACTTTACATTAAATCATCACCATCAACTAATCATCACATAAAACCTGATAATGCTTCCTGAGACTTCTTCAATTTATGTAATTATTCAATTCTTGGAGTACTCTGATCATATAGATAATATTACTCAATGTAGTCTCTGAAACTCCTCCAATGTTCACTCCTTGAATCCTCTCCAAAAAGAGGTTATAGAAAGAATGGTAGACTTTATTCAATTCTAGTCTATTCAGAAGACCCAAATTGTACAACATACCCCATGATAAATATTTAACATTTGATTCTGAAACTAGCAGAAAACAAACTAAATTTTGTAGTCTTTCCAATGGAAGTGGTGCCACTTAATTTGGATTCTGTATGAAGAAGTTATGACTGTTTTTCCCGTAACACCTGCTTATTGACTAGCTTCAGGACTGGTCACAAACCCTATCTTCCACAGAGTGCATCTCCATAATTATAGTGAATCAACAACTGAACATTTTACCAGAGGTACCTTGATATTTCTTCTCAATACCATAGCGATTTCACCATCTAAATCGTTCTAGAAAAACAATTATAGAAAAAATCGTAAGATGACCTGAAAATAACATACCTTAGAACACATCACCAAAAGACTTCATCCTCCCTTGAAATCCAGCCTTCTTTTACTTGTTATTTCCTTTGAAATTCAACTTGTATCAAAATGAAAATACACGCAAATAAAAATTGATATAAAAATGGATACAATTACAGGTCGCATATAATCATTAAAAAAACCTTGATATAATTACAGGATCATTGTCAACCAATCCCTAATGTTGTTTGTTAATAAATGTTATGGTATCTATTGAAGTTGTTGCCCAACCATCCATATTGTTGTCTCAAACAAAATGTTACTATATCCATTGAAAATCGTTGTCTAAAACTAGGTGAATGGTTGTATAGTTACTTTTTAAAAGGGAATTAAAACTCTAAAAACTTACACCTTGCCAGGAAAATTCACTATTTAGATTGTGTTGTTTAGAGACTGTAACTCGTTGTCAGGCATGGGTAAAAACGTTGTCCACAATCAATATCTACGGTCAACAATCCATATCGTTGTTCATCAAGCTTTCACCGGCTAACAATATTATTGCTATCATTTATTAAATACATGATATCATTGTCAGTTAAATACATTAAATACATATGATTAGCTATACCATACATATCCATTAAATCACTATACAATACTTATCCATTATATCTCTACACAATACATATAAAATCCCTGTGAAAATAGATTTGCTATCAACAATATTAAATCACTATCCAAAATATTGTTGTTAATACAATTGTTGTCATAATAAATATAAAATCACTGTGATATATCGTTGTGGGAATAACATTTACTATCCACAATAATGTTGTCAACAACCATAATATCACAAATCATATGGTAAACAATCAATGTTATTCAATTGCAAATCAAACGCAGTAGTAAATTAGATCGTTGTCTAAAACGAGAAATCACAGAGTTTAGTTCTGAAATTGTTTAAGTGTAGGGATAATGTTGAACACATAGATAAATTAGCACAGACATAAATTAAATGAATATATTAATCATCCAACGAAAATGTAGAGAATCAAGACTTAATTCCCTGAGTGGGTACTGTGTAAAAAGGTTGAGGTAAACTGGGTGAAATCGCTGGTCAATTACTGGGTAAATCACCCATAAAAATCGTGGGGTAAATGTGGTGTAAGAAAAAATGATAAAGTCATTGTCTACAATAATATTTTGTCTGACAAGATCTTTAAGGGAAAAACGCGGAGTTAATATGATATTGTTGTGTAATCATATATATCGTTGAGTTATGATATAGTTTTGTAATATATATCATTGTCAATGCCAAGAAAGATCCAAAAAGAAAATTGCAAAGTAACATAAGGTCGCTATCCAATGTTAATCAATGAAGTGGTAATGATAAAATCGTAGATATTCACCATACAAAACGATGGAAATCATAAAAAAATACGCAAAGATTTTGGGAGTTTAAACGATAAAAAATGCAGAGTTTAAGCATTCAGGGATTTTGCATTCAACACAGATTTTAATCGGGTCTAATCAATCAAGATGTGATGGCGCGACGCTCCTGCATACCCTGCAAGGTATCTGCGCCTGACCTCCCAGTCTTAAGGATCGTTCAAATTCTCATTCGAGCCAAATTATCTCTTTGGACTCCCAATGGAATCCCTGTGAAAACACCCTATCCACAGGTCCTTTCTCATCTCCACACGGCCTTCAGAAATTAATAGTGGTCTTCCCTGACTCAGTTTCAGGGTTCGGGGTCTCGCATTCCCCATTGTCGAGGGTCACTACCTTCTCCAACTCCTGATCTCCGATGCCCCCTTTTCACGATAGCCCTCCTGGCTACAAGTCTTGGCCCATATGACCATTAACACATGACCTCGGTCAAACCTCTCATCGGGGTTTCGGGGTTTGCGATGCCAAAATGCACACGCCTACAGGATTCCCGACTCCTCGAATCCCATTCCTTCGTTAGGATGAGAGTTGTCTTCCACTACGCCGTTGTCCTCCTTCTTTGTTGTACTGACAGTTGGCCCCCATTGATCAGGTTTTCACGTTTCGTGATTTCAAAAGGCATGAACCACTTGTCCCCGGGATCTCCAATATCCCGATGAACCAACCTCTGATGGACGCCTCCTCGTCGGGACTTTTCCCGATGACGTAGATCTTTGCCACGCGTCCCCTCTGATGGACAGTCTCAATCTCCTCCAGGATTTTGAGACTTTCAAAGTCTCGTTTCCTTCGACCTCGAGAACTCCGATTCTTCAAGTGCCGATATCTTGATCCTTAGATGGATTCTTTCCATCTTTCCCTCTGAATGGACGGTTCAGATTATTTCGGGGTTTCGAGGCTGTTGATGTCCCGATTCTCATGACCTCGGGAACTTTGATTTCCCGATGGCCGATATCCCGATGGCTAAACCTCGTGCAACTTTCGCAGATCCGATGGTTGTCGGGTATTTTCCCCCAGATCTAATGACCTAGATCTGTTCTCCTCTCGATCTGACAACTGACGTTTCCCCTCCTGAGCTTCTGCGCTTTCTTCCCAATCCTTGGACAAATTCCATGTTCTCAAATGATCTGAACTTTTCTTCGTCTCCATGAACTCCACAACTGTGAGTTCTGTTGTGCGTATGAGAACGCCATTCCTCCTTAGCTTTTATTAACTTTGAACTCCTCCAGTGAGTTCTTCAGTCTCTGCACTCCTTGTAGCTCGACTTTGTGCGTGAAATCACTCTCTCTACTGAGCTTTTCCTTCTGCTCCAGCAACTCCTTGCTGAGTCCTTCTGGGTATTCAACAACCCTGTACAGATCCCTCAGTGGACCCTTCCTTCAGCTTCCGAACTCAAAGAGTTCTCTTCACTCTGTGTCTACCTCCACACTGACTCAATTCCCTCCTGGAAGAGTTCCTTCTCTCAGAACATCCAACGGTTCAGTCTCCTTTTTGTGCACCTATGCACCCGCTCAATGCCCACTTGGAAGAGCTCTCACAATCCTCAGTGAATCTGTTTCTTCTTCAACTCTCGGCAGATTTCTTCCTCAGATGCACCGCAGTGCATACGCTCAATGCCCACTTGGAAGAGCTCTACAGAACTCCTCAGAGATTTTGTCTTCTGAACTCACAATAGAGTTCCTTCAACTGCACCTTGTGCCTGTGCTCAATGCCCACTTGGCAGATCCTTCTACAGAATCCACAATAGAATTTTGTCTGCAACTGTGTCTCTCCTACACAACCTTCCCTCCAAGGTGTTCAACAACCTTGAGGTCTTCCCTGAGTTGATGATTTCAGCTTCTGTGCCATAGAACATCTTTGTCTGACTCCACAGAGTTCAGAAATGCATCCTCTGTGCATGGCTCTCAGAACCCGCAGTGTTCTGTCACACCCTCCTGGTGTGAAGCCTCAAAGACCTTCACCTGAAATCACACAAACTCCCTGCAAATGCACAACTATAGTATACATCTACAGCATACAATGGAACACACACATACATTGACATAACATACAAAAATGTAGGAAAAACTGCTTCTGTTTATATTAATAATGGCAATGCCTGTAATTACAATGGTGTTCTTGAGCTCTCTCTAGCTCTTCCTTTCCAACCGTCTAACTCTGCTTGACTCTCCCTACTCTTACCAAAATTAGATTTGATATCTCTTTTTCCTGGGGAGGTTCTTCCTTCTCCAGAATCATCGAGAAATCTCCAGGATTATCTCGAATAATTTCCAATGTACAAGGAGGGTGTCCATATCCCATTTCCCTCCAATCTACCTACCCTATTCAATTAAATTAAATGGGTTGTCTAGTCCAGTGTCTGGATCTAGATCTCAGCCATTACACACATTAAAGGTCGATATACCTAACGCCTACACAAAGGCATGACTTCTACAACTCACCAGCTTAAACACATTTAAATTACATTCACTATAAATATTAAATGAGGTTGCGCCTCCCTTTCATCCTTGAATGCATGCGCGCTGACGTGGCTGGCTGGCTGGCTGGCTCATGTGGAGAGATGCTCCTACATCAAACTCCTCAGCTGCAAAATCATGAGCTCCTACTCATGTGCTTCCCCTCTAAGCGGTTGGAATCCTACTGGATCCCAAATAAGTCTTTGGAGCTTGTCATCCGCTCCACTCTGCTACTGCTGTTGCTGTCGCTGTGCTGTTGTTGTTGCTGCTGCTCTTCTGCTCAGCCTCTCCCTACTGGAAGTCTATACTGACTCCAACATCAGTTCCATGATCTCACTGATCACTTCGTCCAGCTTCTCAAGTGGCTACTTCTGTTCATGTAGTCTCCTCATCTGCAAAATTTTTTGGCCATTGGGCAGATCATCATGATCTCCCATGCCTCCTTCATCTTCCAACCTCACCTGTTGGATGTGTCTTCCCTGCACTCTCACCCTTTATTCCAAGGCTTCCATCTGCTACCACAGATCAGCAAAGCAAATGTCGTCTGCTCCTTCTTCCTCTTCTTCTGCAACCTCCCATGTTGCAGTCTTTTTAGCTTCCTGGCTGAAAATATTAAGCCATTCCTTAGAATGCTCATCATCCTCTTCTGCTTCTTTTGCTGTCAGCTCGCCTGGTACAGCTTCCTTAGCTTCTTGGCTGAAGTCATTGAGACACTCCTCTGAATGCTCATTTTCTTTTCCTTCTTCTGTTTGGGCAGCTCCCAAAGTCTGCTCCAACTCTTCTTCTTTTCTGACAGTCATCGTCAGCTGTGACTGTTCTACTGTTGCACCATCTGCAACACAAATTTCTGCCTCCTCCTGCGCAAATGGTAGGAATATTCCAATTTCCCCAATCATCAGAAGATCATCCTGATTTTTCACCTCTGTCAGCTATATCTGCTGATCTAAGTTCATCTCTAGATTTATGAGACCCTCAGATAGTCTCATCTACTCTGTCAGCTCCTCGGGCTGATCAAAATTCACCTGCTCATCCCTGCCCACCTGGAAATATGGGATGCTTCCGCTGCCCTCCTGGCAGACTATGAGATCAACCGATCCCATCTTCATCAGCACTCCTTGCTGAATTGAATTCTCCATGAGACCTTCAAATGGTCTCACCTGTTCATCTCTGCCCACCTGGCAATCCAAGATGATTCTACTGCCCTCCTGGCAGTATTTGAGATCCCACAACGATCTCCTTTCATTTCCCTCCTGGCAAATTGAAATTCCTCGATTGTCCTCCTGACAGTCTGTGAGATCCCGCAGTGATCTCAACCTATTCCCCTCTTAGCAATATGGAATTTCCTCTTTTCCCTCCTGACAGCTCTTGAGATCCTCAACTGATCCCCATTCAAATTCTTCATCATCGAGACCTCTCCCAGTCTCTGGCTCACAGTGATAAATCATCTCTCCCTCTGTGGCCTTGAGGTTTTTAGCATACCTCAACCATCTCTTTCATAGCCTGTGTCGTCTCATGACCATCAACTGCTTGACTGGCTATTTTGATTTTTCCTTCTTCATGGGCAATTCGTGCATTCGTCTCCTCCTCCTATCCTACCACATCCGCAGTTCTAGCCTCTCTATGTCTTCTTTTAATTCGTAGAGGTCTCTAGTCATTTCTTTATCAAATTCTACAAGATTTTCTTCCTTCTTTTTCTTCCTCCCAGCATGCCTATGGTCTTCAGTAACCATGGTACTTTCTCTGTCTTCTCTCCTAGCAAACCTGTTGTCACTGTGCATCCCTGAGTGTTCCAGCTTCATCCTCCTACAGTCTCCCTGACTGTCTATGGACTGTTGCCTACCTGCAAACAAGCCCTTACAGAGTCTTCAGTAACTCTGTCTTCTTTTACCTTCTCGCTTCACCTGTAGTCTACAGATGAAATCATGCTCTGATACCACTTGATGGTGCAACGCTCCTACATACCCCGCAGGGTCTCTGCGCCTGACCTCCCGGTCTTAAGGATCGTTCAAATTCTCATGTGAGCCGAATTAGCTCTTTCGACTCCCAATGGAATCCCTGTGAAAACACCCAATCCACATGTCCTTTCTCACCTCCACACTGCCTTCATCACTTAACCGTGGTCTTCCCCGACCCAATTTCGGTGTTTGGGGTCTTGCGTTCCCCATTGTCGAGGGTCACTACCTTCTCCAACTCCCGATCTCCGATGCCCCCTTTTCACGATCGCCCTCCTGGCTACAGGTCTTGGCCCATATGACCATTAACACATGACCTCGGTCAAACCTCTCATCAGGGTTTCGGGGTTTGCGATACCAAAATGCACATGCCTACATGATTCCCGACTCCTCGAATCCCGTTCCTTCGTCACGCTGACAGTTGTCTTCCACTACGCCGCTGTCCTCCTTCTTTGCTATGCTGACAGCTGGCCCCCACTGATCGGGTTTTCATGTTTCGCGATTTCAAAAGGCATGAACCACTTGTCCCCGGGATCTCCAATATCCCGATGAACCAACCTCCAATGGATGCCTCCTCATCGGAACTTTTTCCGATGACATAGATCTCTGCCATGCATCCTCACTGATGGACAATCCCGATCTCCTCCGGGATTTCAAGACCTTCGAAGTCCCATTTCCTTCGACCTCGAGAATTTCGATTCTTCGAGTGCCGATATCCCGATCCTTCGATGGATTCCTGCCACCTGTCCCTCTGAACAGACGGTTCAGATTATGTCAGGGTTTCGCGGCTGTTGATGTCTCGATTCTCACGACCTCGGGAACTCTGATCTCCCGATGGCCGATATCTCAATGGCTAAACCTCGTGCAGCTTCCACAGATCCGATGGCTGTCGGGTATCTGCCCCCAGATCTAATGACCAAGATCTGTTCTCCTGTCGATATGATGGCTGACGTTGCTCCTCCTAAGCTTCTGCGCTTTCTTCCCAACCCTTGGACAAATTCCAAGTTCTCAAAGGCTCTGACCTTTGCTTCGTCTCCACGAACTCCACAACTGTGAGTTCTGTTGTGCGTATGAGAACGTCGTTCCTCTTGNATTTTATTAGCTCCGAACTCCTCCAGCGAGTTCTTTAGTCTCTGCACTCCTTGCATCTTGACTTTATGCATGAAAGAACTCTCTCTCCTAAGCCTTTCCTTCTACTCCAGCAACTCCTGGCTGAGTCTTTCTGGGTATTCAGTAACCCTGTACAGATCCCTCAGTGGACTCTTCCTTCAGCTTCCGAATTCAAAGAGTTCTCTTCACTCTGTGTCTACCTGCACATTGACTCGATGCCCTCCTGGAAGAGTTCCTTCTCTCAGAACATCCAACGGTTCGGTCTCCTTTCTGTGCACCAATGCACCCGCTCAATGCCCACTTGGCAGAGCTCTCAGAATCCTAAGTGATTATGTTTCTTCTTCAACTCTCGACAGATTTCCTCCTCAGATGCACCGCAGTGCATACGCTCAATGCCCACTTAGAAGAGCTCTACAGAACTCCTCAGACATTCTGTCTTCTGAACTCATAACAAAGTTCCTTCAACTACACCTTGTGCCTGTGCTCAATGCCCACTTGGCATAGCCTTCTACAGAATCCACAACAGAATTCTGTCTGCAACTGTGTATCTCCTACATAACCTTTCCTCCAAGGTGTTCAACAACCTTGAGGTCTTCCCTAAGTTGATGATTTCAGCTTCTGTGCCACAGCACGTCTTTGTTTGACTCTACAGAGTTCAGAAATGCATCCTCTATGCACGGCTCTCAAAACCCGCAGCGTTCTGCCACACCCTCCTGGTGTGAAGCCTCAAAGAACTTCACCTGAAATCACACAAACTCCCTGCAAATGCACAACTACAGTATACATCTACAACATACAATGGAACACACATAGACATTCACATAACATATAGAAATGCAGGAAAAACTACTTCTGTTTATATTAATAATGGCAATGCCTGTAATTACAATGGTGTTCCTGAGCTCTCTCTGGCTCTTCCTTTCCAACCGCCTAACTCTGCTCGACTCTCCCTACTCTTACCAAAATGAGATCTGATATCTCTTTTTCCTGGGGAGGTTCTTCCTTCTCCAGAATCATCCAGAAATCTCCAAGATTATCCCGAATAATTTCCAATGTACAAGGAGGGTGTCCATATCCCATTTCCCTCCAATCTACCTACCCTATTCAATTACATTAAATGTCCTGTCTAGTCCAGCGTCTAGATCTAGATCTCAGCCATTACACACATTAAAGTCTGATCTACCTAACGCCTGCACAAAGGCACGACTTCTATAGCTCACCAGCTTAAACACATTTAAATTACATTCATTACAAATATTAAATGAGGTTGCGCCTCCCTTTCATCCTTGAATGCATGCACGCTAACGTGGCTGGCTGGTTGGCTGGCTTATGTGGAGAGATTCTCCTGCATCAAGATGCAAAGAACCAAAACAACGGTTAGAATCAACATAGAGATACTCATTCACAAGAAGGTACAAAGTCTAATAATTCAACAATGAATCCATCAATGCAAGGATACTCATTCACAAGAAGGCGCAAAGATTCGGGATTAATCACAAGAGAGAAACACAGATATAAGTAAGAGTTAGATAGTTGGGAGAAATTTATCCTTCACTTATTATCCATGCACAAGAAAGTAGGGCATTTGAAAATGTGAATTCTCCGAAGTCATTGTCCATTGCGTGCTTCGTCTAGCTCCTGCTTGCCAACTGATGTGACCTCAGTAGTACTTCCCAGCCAACGCTACGGGTACTCTTCTTCCCCTTGAGCCCCCCGAGCCACAAAGGGTTGATGCACACAATACTAGAGAATGCTAGCTCCCAGCTCACCTCGCAAGGTCGAGCTACCACTCATTACCCGAGCTGGGTATCCCAACTCCCAGAAGAGAAAGTTTAGTCAAGATAAAATTTTAGCAGCATAACATTACGCAAAAAGATGAGATCCATACTCCTCCATCATTTTTATAGAGTTTTCAAGTAATTAGTTTTCCAAATTCTCATTAAATTTCTTTTTCAGTTAATTAATTTTGAAAAACTTCCCTGGTACACATGTCACTCGATCCCCTAGTTGCACCAGAAAATCAATTTTATTAATTAAATAAATATTCTTATTTCCCTCACCCACCAAGAGAATTCCTAAAAACGCTTCTCGGTGTCTCAATATTCCCTTACAAATCTTAGATGACTTACACCCTACTTAATTCCTAGTTGAGTTCATAAATAGAAAGTCCCAAAGGGAAGATTCCTTACTAAGTTAGACATTCAACTTTTTCTTTACGTTTCCCTTTTTCTTTAAGTTTCCTATTTCTTTTAATTTTCCCCATTTTTCCTTCTAAAATTGAATTTAGCAAGTAATAGATAAAAACAACCATTTACCCTCGTTTGTTGTTAACTAAAAATTAAATTAGCAAATGATAGACAAAAACAACCATTTACCCTCTTTTCTTTTTAACTAAAAATTAATTTAGCAAATGTAGATAGAAACAACTATTACTGCTTTTTAAAAATTTAATCCTCCATTATAATTTTGACTTTAATAAATAAGTTTGAATTTATTACGCCCCCTTCTTGT
>SNQJ01S0018857.1:475151-502008 GCA_010110895.2 Picea sitchensis | reverse complement strand
TCCAATAATAAAATAATAATAAGAATGCTCTTCACAGTTACATTATTTCAACAGGTCTAGCCATAGTTATATAGATCCTAGGGTGGTGGAAAGTTTGCATTTATAAAAAAGCAAACATGAAAAGTCTTGGTTAGTGCAGTTGGCTACAGGAACCAAGAGGAAAGTCATTGATTTGGTTAAGTCATGTCCTGTGGACATAAAGGAATTGAGCATGAAGGCTGAATTGAATATTCTGCCTTTAGGCTCTTATGACCGTTTAATTGGGATGGACTGGTTGGACTAGCACCATGCCCTCCTAGACTGTAGTAACAAGGCATTTACTTGCCTGGATGAGGAGGGGAATTGGAAAAACAGTCCAAAGAATTCCCATAGCTGTAGTTGTCAGAGAAATTTCAGCATTACAGCTGAAGAAATGCTACAGGAAACGCTGTCAGTTGTTTGCAGTCCACATGGAGGAAGCATCTAAGGATGAGGTCTCAAATATTGGAGACCATGCAGTACTAAGGGAGTTTAAGTATGTATTCCAGGAGGTAACAGGATTACCTTTGAAAAGAGATATTGACTTCTCTGTAAACTTGATGCCTGGAGCAACTCCAGTGTCGAAAGCTCCTTATAGAATGAGTACGCCGGAACTGAAAGAGTTGTAATTGCAGCTTGAAGAGATTCTGAAGAAGGGGTACATTATCCCAGGTGTGTCGTCTTGGGGTGCCCCAGTTCTATTCGTGAAGAAGAAGGATGGAACGTTGAGGTTGTGTATTGATTTCAGACATTTAAACAAAGTAATTGTTAAGAACACGTACCCTCTACCGAGGATTGATGACCTATTCGATCAGTTGAAGGATGCAAAGATCTTTTAGAAGATAGACCTCAGATCGAGATATCACCAGGTGAGAATTAAGGATGAAGATATTGGCAAGACCACCTTCAGAACAAGGTATGGCCACTACGAATTTACGGTGGTGCCATTCGGGTTGTCGAATGCACCCGCTGTCTTTATGTGTCTTATGAATGGCGTGTTCAAAGAGTACCTGGATAAGTTCGTTATAATATTTTTGGATGATATTCTAGTGTATTCGAAGTCGGAAGAGGAGCACGAACAACATCTGAGGATGGTGTTGCAGGTGTTAAGGGAGCACCGATTGTACGCCAAACTGAGTAAATGTTCGTTTTATCAAAGGCAAATCCATTACTAGGGGCACATTATTTCAGAAGAAGGGATCATCGTGGATCCTGAGAAGGTTGAGGCCATCAAAGAATGGATAGCACCAAGGATGTGGCGGAAGTTAGATCCTTTATGGGTCTAGAGAGATATTACAGAAGGTTTATCGCAGGGTTCTCAAAGATAGCCTACCCCATCACTTCCTTGCAAAGGAAGGAGAAAAAGTTTCAGTGGACTGAAGAGTGTGAGAAAAGCTTCCATCGATTGAAGCAATTGTTAACCAGTGCTCCAATCTTGAGGGTTGCAGACCCAAATGAAGATTTTGTGGTGTGCACTGATGCATGTAAAGAAGGACTGGGAGGAGTCCTTAGTCAAAATGGATTTGTAATTTTCTATGAATCCAACAAGTTGAAAGAGCACGAAAATAACTACGCAACTCATGATTTGGAGTTGGCAGCCATCATTCACGCTCTGAAGAAGTGGAGACATTACCTCATGGGAAGGAGGTTCTAACTGAGAACAGACCACAACGGTCTGAACTATTTGTTTGACCAACCAACCTTGAATGCTAGGCAGAGTAGGTGGTTGGAGTTTCTCTGCGAGTACGATTTTGATATCAAGCATATCAAAGGGAAGGAGAATAAAGTAGTTGGTGCACTCGGCAGAAGAGTACACGAATTACATGCTACAACCATTAACATGTACCGAACTGATATAAAGGGCAGAATTTTGGAGGCTGCAAATGCAGATTTGCAGTACACGGGGCTGGTAGTAGAGCTACAGCAAGGTGAGAGGCCATAGAAAGTGGAAAATTATAAACTGGAAACCAATGGGATACTTCTGTACAAGAACAAAGTTTATGTACCTAATGTCCAAGGTCTAAAACTTGTGATTTTGAGAGAAATGCATAACGTGCCTTATGCTAGGCACCCTGGATATCAGAAGATTGTGGCAGCAGTCAAGAGCCATTATTTCTGGCTAGGTATGAAGAAAGAGATTGCATAATACATCGCCAGATGTATGGAATGTCAAAAGGTTAAAGCTTAGCATAGACACCCAACAGGGTTGCTACAACCTTTACCCATTCCTGAGTGGAAGTGGGAAGTAGTAATGATGGATTTCATCACCGGATTGCCCAGAACAGGCAAGCAACATGATTCCATTATGGTGGTGGTGGACAAGCTTACAAAAGCTTCCCATTTCATTTCATTAAAGACCACTCATAAGGCATCAGATGTTGTTGATATTTTTATGAAGGAAGTGGCACGATTGCACAGAATTCCTAAGACAATTGTGTCTGACAGAGACTCGAAATTTACCTCAAATTTTTGGAAGGGGTTATTCAAGGGATTCAGAACGAATCTGAATTTCAGTACAGTTTATCATCCTAAGTCCGATGGACAGACGGAGAGGGTGAACAGAGTAATAGAAGACACACTAAGGATGTATGTGATGGACAAACCATCAAAATGGGAAGACTACATGCACTTGATAGAATTCACCTACAACAATGGGTATCAAACATCATTGAAGATGAGCCCAATTGAAGCGCTTTATGGCAGAAACTGCAATACTCTAGTAAGTTGGGGTAATCCAGTTGACAGGGCAATAATTGGGCCAGAGTTGCTCAAGGAAATGGAAGAGCAAATGCTAAAAATTAAGCAGAATTTGAAAGCTGCCCAAGACAGGCATAAAAGTTATGTTGATAAAAATAGAATCCACAGGGAGTTTAAAGTGGGTGACCATGTTTTCCTGAAAGTGAAAGCTAACAGAATCCACAGGGAGTTTAAAGTGGGTGACCATGTTTTCCTGAAAGTGAAAGCTTGATTTTGTGGGCCATTTGAAATCCTAGAAAGGATTGGGCCAATTGCATATATGCTTGCATTACCTGCATCCATGATTGTACATAATGTGTTTCATGTTTCATTGCTTAAGAAATATATACCTGATACTAACCATGTTATTGATTGGAATGTGATTCAGATGGAGCCAGAAGGTGTCCTACAAGGGCATCATGTGTGCATATTGGACAGGAAAATCAAATAGCTTCAGAGTCTATCTATAGGGCTTGTAAAGGTCCAGTGGACCTGGTACAGTCCTGAGGACGTGACATGGGAGCATGAGGATGCTATGCGGGTAGAATACTCACATATTTTTGAAGATTTTGGAAATCTTGTTGATACTGTGTGAAATTTTCACTGAGGACAGTGCAAAAATAAGGGGAGGGGATTGTAATATCCCCAAGGACAAGCCTTGTTGTAATCATGTTTATGAATTGTAAATCATATTTTATAGGCTGGTGAGCCAAGTTAATATAAGTTGGTAAGGCTTATGAGTTTATTAGGCCGGAGAGCCTAAGTGTTAAGGCCAGGAGCCTGTTTGTATATGTAATTATGCAGAACATTAATACAAATATGAACACCCCTGCGTGCAGACTGACCACGATGAATGAGTGATGGGGGACTCAGCTTCCACAGAGAGGGTAAGGGATTGGGGTCTGGAAGGTTGGAAAGAGAGGCTAGGTGTTGAGCCTAGGGGCTTAAGTCCTTGGGAATAATATTTTAATATTATTCCAAAAAGCCATGTGAAATATATGTTTTGTCCTAAGTTCCTGGAGAGGAACGCATGTTGATGGAGCGCATGCAGCTTCATGGGTGACATGTGTCAACCTAGGCACATGCAGTTAAAAACTGCAGAAGTCAGTCGTGGGGGGGGTCGCTCCTCATTCCATCATTCTTTGCATCTGATTTTGTATACCCTCACGCAGCTCTGAAAACCAGAAACCGAGACGTCTTCCTAAAAACCAAAACATCATCCGTTTGATCATGTTTTTGGTTTGTGTCTATCCTTTGCATACCTATACATCGTTGAGAGAACTGGTCGGGAGGGAAATTCGACCCGTGAGTTCATGAAACCAGTCTATCTGCCATCGCAGAGCCGAATCTGTACCCGAACTGTGTGTGGGTTGTTGCTTACTGTTTTCCTGAGTGGGATTGTGTTGTGGATTATCTTCACCGTGCGGGAATTTAGTCGAAAAGGGATGAAGAACCAGTTTGTCAGGCCCGTAGTTGAAGAGGCAGACTGTAAGGCCTGTGAGCAGCTCTTTCTAGGTGAAGGAGTCTACTGGGAAGTGGTATTCTCCCAGAGAGAGTCCAGCACTAGCTACGGATCTCTGAGACTTCCTGATTCGGCCTGTTATCGAGGCCCAGAGAGGGAGGTGAAGCACTGATGGGCTGTGCTTGTGAAGTTGTATACTCTCGGGTGAAACAGGCATGTGGGGAATGAGAGTCTGTGAGTAGTGGGTGTAAGAAGGCATCTTTGGAAGAATCCTTCTGGCTACTCTGTGCAGTTTTCCCTGTAACCTCAGCCTAGACTAGGATTCCCTTGCCTTGGGTGGAGCTTAGTCCCAGCTCGAGGGTGACCCACTGCTGAGTGTGATGAGCAGCGGGGTCTAAGGCTGGGAGGTTCGTGGAAGGCCTGCACGTAGTTAGTGGAATTACACCAGTTTAAAAGATAAGTGTTAATTTTGTACTTAATTTATAAGTATATGCATGTCTGTGATTCTTGTAATGTTATCATGTACTCCGTTGTAATCATGAATTACTGTTAATCCCATTATTTCTGCATCTTAGCCGTAATTATGTGATTACTTTGTATGGTTTAGTTAAATATGTGTAATATGACTTAATGCATGTTATATATATAAGTATGAGAATGTTATTCCACACAGTAGTGTTTCCTGGCTAGTGGGTTGACAACTGGGGACGTTACTCCTGCGATGTATGCCAACGAGTTGGAAAACCTTCCAGAAGAGATGAGATGCCTTTAGCACCCCATCTAACCTTACAAGCATTTGAGAAATGGGCCATTGGTTTTGTGGGACCTATAAACCCACCAGGAAAGCACACAGGAGCAAGATACATAATCACTACGATAGAGTATTTGACCAGATGGGTAGAAGCAAGAGAAGTTAAGGACTGTAGTGCAACTACAGTTGCATGGTTCATATTTGATGATATCATAACCAGGTTTGGATGCCCGAAGATCCTTCTAAGTGATCAGGGCACACATTTTATTAATAATACCATTGAAGCCTTGACTCAGGAATTTGCAGTTCATCATCAGAAGAGCACTCCATACCATCCACAAGCGAATGGGACAGTTGAAGCATTCAATAAGATCTTGAAGATAGAGATGACAAAGATTTGCAGTGTGAATAGGGATGATTGGGATTTGAGAGTACCAGCAGTGCTATGGGCCTATAGAACTACTTGCAAGAAGTTGACAATCCAGACTCCTTTTAAGTTGGTCTATGGTCTTGAAGCAGTTGTACCTATGGAATATTTAGTTCCTATCTTAAGAATTGCAGCATTCACAGATATGGATGACACTAGCATTGTTCAAGAGAGGCTCGTGTAGTTGGTCGAATTGGAGGAAGATAGGTTTATTGGAAGATTCCATCAGCAGGTACAAAAGAAAAGAGAAAAGGCCTATCATGAAAGAAACATCAAGAAGAAAGCCTTTAACCAAGGAGATCTGGTATTGGTATATGACAGCAAGTTCATGAAGCATCCAGGTAAGTTCAGGACACATTGGCTTCGGACATATGAGGTTGTCTATGTCACGGAAGTAGGCGTTGCGCAGTTGAATACTTTGAATGGAGAGTGGAAGGAAGGTTTGGTGAATGGGAGCCAATTGAAATTGTACTATGACAACCAGTTGCCTCGCAACTCTCAGTAAGATTAGAGGGAGAAGGGTCTAGGTACTAGGTGCAGTTGAAACTGGGTACCAGACACAAAAAATACAGTTTGCACAAAGTGGGGAAGGATAGAGCAGAAAGCACGAGCTGCTCTGTGTAGTCTGAGGTCGAAGTGAAACAGAAGGTTCAGATCTGCAGTGCCTTGGGATGAGTCACAGGTGAGTGTTGGGGGCCTGTTGGCCCTTGAGTATGGATTAAGAAAGAAAGCGAAGAAAAAGGAAGAGAAAAGACGAAGTGTGAACTAGGCGGAAGACACATGGACTGAAATTGGGTCAAAGTGGTCAAAGAAGCAGAAAAGGAGCGGAGTAAGGGAAGACGAGTCGTTGGACGAGAAGATCTGGGAGAAAAGATCAGCAAGGAAGATGGACTGTGGACAACTCAGCAAGCGGAAAAAGCCACCAATGGATGCTTTGGAGCACTTCGTGGGAAAGAAGGAAAAACAAGTTGGTGAAGCCCGAAAAATGCGGGTCAAGTTGACCTAGGGTTTTAGACACCTAGGGTTTTGGTATTTAGGGTTTTGACACCTAGGTTTTGGCCTAAGGTTGTCGGTGACCTATTGTAATGCATAAGTAAAGGTTTAGAGGACCTGGGATGGGTTGGTGCTAAGTTCGTCCCGAGTTTGTTGTTGGATGAGAGTTCATTATTATTATCGAGTGATTGTTGTTGTGTGAGAGAGAAGTGTTGTGTGTGAGAGCCTTCTGGTATTGTAAGATCTTCAGCTGGGTGCGAAGATCAACCCTGTAGCTGGGTGTGTAGGGAGGGGAGAGAAGAAGAGAAGGAGAGAGAGATCTGTAAGCTAAGAGCACAGATAGAACTGTATGTTTTCATATAATATCAAGAAACGCAATTATGTGGATGTAGCCCTAGGGAGAGGGTGAACCACATATATTTTGTGTCTCTGTGGTTGATGTTGTGTTCTTTTATCTTCTGTTAGTCTATTATTGCATGACTATGTTAGATCTGGAATATAACTGCGGAAGTAGGTTTATGCTTGGTAAGAGTAGTTAGATCTCTTTGTGTTGTTGCCTTGGATCCACTTGCATTTCCTTTGGTTGTAGACACCTGTGTCCTGCAACCCCCTATTGCTACTTTGGGTCAGACTGCATCTGCTTCACAGGTGTTTCCGAAAGGGCCAGTAGTTAGGGCTTGTTGGTGCGTTGTTAGAGATGAACCCTGGGTCTGCCCTTATGCAAACAGTTTGTGTTTTCTTATTGTAATGATTAAGTTAACTTGTTTTAATTAGGGTTTTCAATTGTTTTCTTAGGACTATCCATCGATCCTTTGTTCAAAGGTTACTTAGGATAAATAGTTTAAGTTTCTTAGTAGGGTTTGATCATTAATAGCCTTTTCTTGAATAGATTAGTTCTCAGATAGCCATTTCCTTAGTTAGACTATACTACCTCCAGCCTTTCTACCTTAGCATATATATTGCTACAACTCTAAGTTTACTTACCCTGGGTTGACAATTTAATTGAGGGTTTTTAGTCTTTTTTAGTGCATATAGAACACCCATCAATCCACCTGGATCAATCCTCCTCCCTTAGGAAGCAATGGTATCCATTTCGTTGAGTGCCCCCATCATTTGAGGAAACTTATGCTGAATTTGGCCCCAAGTGAGCCACTTTCCTTGGTGTAGGAGTTGTCATTCCTTGACAACCCGATAAAGTTGGATCCTCTACTGGAGAGTGCCCTTGACCTATGTGTCCACTATCTGATCGATGGATCTCTGTTCCATCTAGTTAGGGTTGAGATCTATTGGTGTCAACTATTCTGTGATCTATGAGGTGTCCAATAATGGTGGAAAATATGGTCGAAGGAGGTCCACATTGAACACTTGGTGCAAGCCAAGGAAGGGTGGAGTGTTGAGCTCAAAATCATTGCGACCCACAGCGTTGGTGATAGTGTAAGACCAATAGCGAAGTGGGTGGAGCTTCTAATGGGGCCTTGTAAGGCGCTCTTTCTGCAAATGTAACCATACCTTGTCTCCCACCTGGAACTGGTGTGGTACCTGGTTTTGATCATGACATTGCTTGTACTTAGCATTGGCTTTCTGCAAAATCTCATGGACATGTTGGCGGATGTGTTGAATCTACTCAATGAATCTAGTGGCTTTGTCGACCTGAAACTAAACATGGGAAGATTCTTCCTGTGTGGTTGCAAGAAGGAGTGCAACATGAATGAAACCCAAGGGTTGGAATCCCAACCCTACCTAAAATGGGTTATGGTCAGTGGAGCTATGGAGAGCCCTATTGTAGCTGTGTTGAACATATGGAAGACTCTCATCCCATGTATGTGGATTCTTAGAGTTGTACATGCGCAAGATGTGCACAATCATCGGATTGAAGACCTTTTTCTGACCATCGGTTTGGGGGTGGAAAACAGTGGATTAAGTGAGCTTGGTGTCCAAGAGTGACCAAAGAATCGACCAAAATGTGTTGAGGAAATTTTTGTCCCGATCTGAGGTGATAGTCTGTGGTATCCCAAAATGGACCCACACCCGTTCAAAGAAGAGATTAGAAGTATTTGTTTTTGTGATGCTCTTCTTGCAGGCTATGATAATGGACATCTTTGAAAACCGATCAACCACCACAAATACACAACCATTTTCATGCTTGGTGGATGGAAGGCCAGACATGTAATCCATCGAGATGGATTCCTAGGCCTCTCGGGAGTAGGAAGAGGCATTTATAAGCCTTGCTTCTTGATGAATGGCTTGGAAATGGCACATGAAGTGCAAGATCTGACATACCTGCTGACGTCTTGTCAAAGTTTTGGCCAATAAAAATTTTTCTGTAGAACGGCCGCAGTTTTCTCCACACCAAAATATCCTGCCATTCGACTGTAGTGAGACTCCCAAATCAGCTTTGCATGCTTTCTTGTGGGAACACAGAGGTAGCCTAGATGGCATAATAGTCCATCCTAGATGTGAAAATCGGTGACATTATCTCATGTACCCAAGAGCTGATAGGTGGTGGTGAAGTCAGGGGCCACTCAGATGCCTCATTCCCATAGGAATGGAGCACGATGGTGAGTGCAGTAACGGGAGGGAGACTAAGGCAGTCAGTGATATGATTTGTGCTCCATGTTTTATACTTGATTTTGAGATGGAAATGTTGTAGGTATGTGGACCACTTTTGATGGCGGTCATTCTGCAACTTCCCCAATGTATGTATGAACTGCAGAGGCTTGTGATCAGTGTGGATGATTGTCTCATTTCCTATAATGTAATGTTTCCATTGACGTCAGGCTTGCACAATGGAATACATTTCTTTGTCATAGGTNTCAATGGAATACATTTCTTTGTCATAGGTGGGGTATCTCTGGAAAGTATCTGAGAGTGTATCACTTTGGTATGCTATTGGATGACCATGTTGAATGAGATCTGTGTCGATGGCATAGTCGGAGGCATCAGTCTCCATCTAGAACGGTTGTTGCAGATCAGGTAAGGAGAGTACTAGAGTTGAGCACAAACGATGCTTCAGATCATCAAATGCTTATTGTTGTGCCTGACCCCATGCAAACATTTCCTTGCCACCTCCCTTGGTTACTTGGTTGAGGGCCCATGCAATATGGGAGAATCCCAACACAAACCTTTGGTAGAAGTTGGCAAGTCCCAAGAAGCTCTGAAGCTCGGTTAGTGTGGTCAGGGTTGGCCAACCACGAATGAATTGGATCTTAGTTGGATCCACATGTACCCCATACTCATCAACAATGTATCCCCAGTATTGGACCATGTTCATGCTAAAGGAGCATTTTTCCAAGTTGGCATATAGCTTGTGTTGTCGTAGAGTGCCCAAAACCTGTTGAATATGTTGCATGTGCTCCTCCCAAGTTCTGCTGAAGATGAGGACTTCATCTAGATACACCACCACAAAAGAGTTAGTGAAGGGTCTCAATACATCATCCATCAATCTCATGAAAGTTGTTGGTGCATTTGTTAAGCCAAAGGGCATGGCCAACCATTCGAAAAGACCTTCTTTAGATTTGAAAGTTGTCTTCCATACATCAGTTGGTTCGATGGGAACCTAGTGCTAGCTAGACTTTAGGTCAATCTTGTTGAATAACTTTTCCCCCTTGAGTTGGTCAAGAAGATCATCAATTCGTGGAATTGGGTACCGGTTCCTGACTGTGATTTTGTTTAATTCTCTCTAATCAATAAAGAACCGCTAGGTATCGTCTTTCTTTTGCAGTGGCACAATCGAGCTTCCGCAAGGGGAGGATATGGGTTGGATGTGCCCCTTTTTAAGAAGCTCTTGGATATGGCACTTGATTTCATCATTTTCCATCAGCGAGCGATGATAGATTGGTCCATTAGGCAACGGGGCATCGGGGGTTAGATCAATTGGATGCTTGAATTGACAGTGTATCGGTACCCCGGTGGGTGAGGAGATGTCTATGTACTCTTCCACGATCCCATCCACTTGCTTCTACTGCAAAGAGAGGCTTTGTGTATAGGTCACAGATGTGTCCACAACCTTTTGTTTATTGTGAGCACATATCACAAAGAAGACGAACTTCCTAGTCTGTGAAATGACCTTATTGCATTGCTTAGCAGAGATAAAAAAAAATAGCGGTAGGTGGCACTACCTCTGGTATCATGTACAATTGTCTACCCAAAGTAATAATAACACTACGGGGTCTAGACTCATACATAGCATGTCACTTCCACAAATATGGTTGGCCTAACATAACATCACAAACTTCAAGGGGAGCAATATCACACAATACCTCGTCTTTGAAGGGCTTGATGTTGTAGGGCAGATGACATTGTCGGTTGACGCGGAGATCTCGTCCTTGGTGAAGCCAGCCGATGGTGTAGGGTTGTTGGTGTGGTGTTATCGGCAGGTCCAACCACTTGACGACCTCTGCTGAAATCATGTTCTTATGATTGTTGCTATCGACAATGAAATGAAGCGAAGTTCCCCTTTACCCACATATGTGAGTGAAAGAGGTGTTCCCCTTCCAATGGTTCTTCTGGTTCTCTTGGTTGGACTTTGGTGGTAGCGACAGTGGCATTGGGTTTGACATCGATGATCCGCTTCCCACTTTCTGGATTTGATTCGGAGTCATAATCTGCCTCTAACTCGGAAGCTTTCAGCTCGGCCACTAGTGACTGCTTGGAGCGACATTCTTCAGTGTTGTGCTAAGGGCTTTTATGGTATTCACACCATTTTCCCATGTCCTTCTTCGACTTCTCATTACCCTTCTTGGGTTACGACTTGGACCGGTTGTCCTGAGAGCGGCCATCTTTGCTATGTCTCTTGTTTTGTGGGTTGGGGCCTCCTTTTCCCTGCTTCGGCTATGAGGATTTTGCAGATCCAAACTCTCGCCTCTTCTGCATAATTTTTTGCTCGATCTTGACAACATATCTATAAGTCACACCTAATTATGCGATGTCTAGAAACTCCATTTCTGTTTGAATGTATCTATGTAGACAACCACGGTATTTGAGCACCAGATGTTGTTCAGAGTCTTTGAGACCCAATTTGTTGCACAAGGTATGGAAAATATTGGTGAAATCTGGTACTGTTTGGTCCCTTTCCTGACGTAGCATGGTCCATCTTGTGTATTGGTCCTCGTAGCTTCCAACGGGGTAGTATTGTTCTTTAATGGCATCCCTGAAGGAATCCCATGTGGGGGCGACCACAAATATTTTAGATTCCTCTATGGCCCTTTGCTCAGAGTAAGTATCCCACCAATCCTTAACATGGGGGACGGCCTTGAGGAGTGCAAAAGTAATCTTTTCCCTGTCAAAAAAATTGTGGACCAAAAAATACCCTTCGAGCAGATTCAACCATTTATCTACAACACCCGCATCTATTACCCCTTCAAATAATGGAATATCAAAATTTACGTGTACCTTGAAGGGGGTTGCATGGTCGCTTGATGAATATGTGTCTCTTGTGGGAAGCTGCCAAAGGATCTATGCAAAGTTGTCTATCATTTTGTTCCTTTGTCGCACAAGGGCTTCCTTGAGCAACATTTTAAAAGGATCTCCTACTCCATCATCTTTCTTCTCATCCCCCATGGGTTGTTGTCGGGCTTGGCATGGCCAAACTTGCAAAGACTTGACTGGTTTGAGTCCCAACTTCTTGTACCCAGATCTTGTCGGGGGCATGCACGAAGAAAAATAAATGAAGAGAAGACTGCTATGATACCACTGATATGGATTTATGAACGGAATGAAAGGAATAACAGACTGAATACAATAACATAGAGATACGGAGAACAACAAAATATATCCAGTGAATAATAGCTTCTATTGAATAAATAAAATAGGTTGAAAGTGTAAAACTGCAGAACTGGAAACAACTTGCTCAAATGGTGGTAGTTATCTCTGAGAAGAGACGTGGCTTGCTACGCGCATCCGTCTAAGAAGAATGATTACAATCGGGCTCCAGAGGCCTTTTTAACATTACTCATGAATTCCAAAACCCTAGACATCCAAAAACCTAACCCTAGGATATGAAACGCCAAAAGTTATGTGGGCCTCGATGGGTAAGTTGGTATCTCAACTTCCCGGGGTCGTAACTTTTGCATACGAACTTCGTTTTAGGCATGTGATAGCCCGTTGGAAAGGTCTTTTATAGAACTACACATTATGTTTTCAAACTCTAACTTTGTCTACAATTTGACTGTGGCAAGCCCAAACAACATTTTTTAGGGCCCCAAAATGGTCCTGGAAGTACAAAAGATGTACTGACATGAAAACTTCCAAAAAAAGCCAGTTGGATTAGGTGGGAAGCCACCAATATTCACCTTGAAACTATGTAGGGATTCATACAGCCCCGGAAGTGTAGAACCCACAATTACAAAGAATTACATAAGAACGTTTTGAACTAAAAATTGTCGAGAGGATCCAGTTGGAATAAGTGGGTGGCCACCAATATCCACCTAGATCAGGATATGCACAAATTACTGCGTAAATGGAAAAATTGTTGAAGAAGGAAATTAAGTATCAATGGAATGATGAATTCCAACAGATTTTGGATATTTTGAAGGAGAAGATGGTTACTGCACCAATTTTAGTGTTTCCATACTGGGAAAAAGAATTTCATGTGCATGTGGATGCATCTGCAATAGCAATAGGAGCAATATTGACACATCGAGGAGAAGGTGATATAGATCACCCTATTGAATTTGCAAGCTGAAATTTATCAGATTCAGAACAAAACTATGATACTATAGAAAGGGAAGGATTAGTTATGTTGTATGCTTTGTAGAAATGCAGGCATTACTTGTTAGGGAAACATTTCAATATGTTTACAAATCATTCTTCTCTGATATATTTAGTCAATAAGTCACTGTTGGGGGGAAGGATATGTAGATGGCTACTTTTGTTCCAATAATTTGATTTTGAAGTTGTGGTAAAGCCTGGAAAATTGAATGCATGACCAAATCATTTATCCAGGATAACCAATGGAGAGGAACCAAGGCAGTTTGGAAGATAATTTTCCCGATGCTCAACTATTTTTAGTGCAAGTTGTAGATGAGTATTTTGCTGACATTATTGATATTTTGAGTACATGATTTGCACCAAAGGAATATAATACCACGCAGAAGAAGAACTTGGTACTAAGAGATGCAGATTATCAACTGATTGTAGGTCATTTATACAAACTTGGTGCAAATAACATTCTAAGAAGATGTGGGATGGAGCATGAAAGGCCTATCATATTGGCAGAAACACATGAAGGCATAGCTGGAGGACGTTATGCGGGAAAACTGACAACGCAAAAGGTATTGTGCACATGATTATGGTGGCAAACAGTTCATAAGGATGCAAAGGAATATTATCAAAATTGTGATGTCTGTTAGAGAGTTGGAAGACCATCCAAAACGAATGATATGTCATTGAGACCTCATGTTTCTTTGAAAGTATTCAATAAAAGGGCAATAGATTTTGTAGGACCAATTAATCCACCAGCCAGAAGATCAAGAGCCAGATATATTATTACAACGACAGAATACTTAAGCAGATGGGTTGAGGCAACATCAGTGAAGGATTGCAACGCGCTTTTTATTTGAACATGTTGTCATAATATTTGGATTCCCAAGAATATTGATGAGTGATCAGGGGACTCACTTCATCAACAACACAATCTAGGAAATGCTTGAAGAGTTTGAGATATATCATCAAAAGAGCATTCCATATCATCCTCAAGCTAATGGAACAGTAGAAGAATTTAAAAAGATTTTGGAGAATGTCTTGACAAATATTTGTAATGTGAACAGAGATGACTGCGATTTGAAGGTACCAACAATATTGTGGGATTATAGGACTACATGCAAGAAGATAATAGGGAAGACACCCTTTAGATTGGTGTATGGACAGGAAGCAGTAGTCCCCTTATATTATTTGATACCAAGTTTACACATTGCAGCTATTACAGAAATGACAGAAAGAGGGGCATCGCAGGAGCGATTAGCTCAACTTATGGAATTAGAAGAAGACATAATCATAGATGGTTTCCATCAAGAGGTACATAAACCAAAAGATAAAGCATGGCATGACAGACATATTAAGAAGAAGAAATTCAAAGTAGGAGATTTGGTTCTTTTCTACGAGAGTAAATATATGCAGCACCCAGGGAAACTTAGAATGCATTGGCCAGGGCCATACCAAATAAATTATGTCACCGATGGAGGTGTTGTACAGCTACAGGACATAGCATGAAAGGAAGTTCAAGGACTGGTGAATGGTAGTCGAATGAAACTGTATAGGGACAATTGACCCACTAACCCTCAGTAGTTGCAGCACAACAAGTAGACTTGTACATATTGTATACAGTAGGAAGAAAGATAAGATAAAGGAAAAGAAAAGTAGAAAAATGAAGAAAAAACCCAAAAAAAGTAGTTAGAGGAATAAGTGATAGACAGATAGTTGAAAATGACAGTGCATAGCAGACAGAAAGTCAGGGCGACAAGAAATGAAGATATTGTGTGTAGAAAAACCATAATAGAAGGAAGTACCAGTGCGCCAAAGATATAACACAGTAGAAAAATGCAGCGCACTGGAAAAATGAAATAGTCAGGAAAAAGAAAAACCGGTCACCAGAAAAAGAAGGCGCGAAACAAACATTTATGACAGTAATTGAAGTGTGCCCGACAAGATTTGGAGCATTTATGAAATCACTTTAGAAGAAAAATTAGGGTTCAACAAGCCACAATGTGAATTCGAGAGAACGTAAAGCTGCAGAGCGAAGAGCGAACAGGCAATTTAGCAGGCTGACAGTGAGATTTCATAAGAAAACTCACTTAGATTCCAGTAATATGGCGCCACCTAAAGTCAGATCACCCAGCCAAATGTCGAGGAGAACCCGCTAGAACAATAGGTCATCATCGGAGCTAGTAATGGAGGCCAGAAACCCTACGCAGATGGAGGGAGTGGTGGATGTTGACGCCATTCCTTCCCCAGTCATCGAACCGATGAGTCTTACATCGGTCGAGGAGCAAGAGCCATCCCATGTGACAGAACATATGCAAATTGATCCACTAAACACAACAGTAGAGAAAAACTCGACACAACAACCAAGTGTGGAAACAATCCAACCCATAGAGGAAGTAGATGAGGAGAGAATTGATTCCGACGAGGCGAGGGCTCAATATGGCGCAGTACAAACATGGCAGGAAAAATTACCAATAGAAGAAATCATGGCGTAGCCAAAGTCTAGCGCAAAGGAAGAACAGGAAGAGAAAATGTACCAAGAGGCAGGGCCCTCAAGCACACCAACAAAAAGGAAAGCAAAACAACCAGTCCTGAGATCCCCGCTCAAGAAACTAGAGGTAACTATTGTATTACCGTGCATACCAATAGGAGTAAAGGTTGTAGCATACTTACTTGGATGCATAGATAAACTGTTTTATTCATACCATGATGTCAAGGACACAAATAAATTCCTAGAGTTCGCGCAGCAAGTATAATTAGAAAGAAAAGGGGTCAACGCGATAGGACTACCCATAATGGAACCTAAACAATGGATACAATGGATATATAATACATGTATAATGAACTTGTTGTAGATCCCGCACTTTGGCAAGGGAAAGGATGTAAATAACTGCGTCCAGAAGTTACTAGCAGTAGTACATGGAGGAGTTATATGGCTAGATACACAAGTTTCCATCGACGTCGACTTGATAGCCAAAATAATAGGTCTTCCAACCAACGGTGAGAAACCTGTGCAGTACCTTGATGACAAGACCAAGGAGAAAGCCTTGGTAGAAGAGATGAAGCATAACTATGGGACAGAGAGAGGATCTAAGGTGATCATTATCAACATGACAATTGAACTAGCAACACAGAAAGCAACCAAACTGATGGCTTATAAATTACTCAAGAAGTGTCACAAGGAGGAAGTGCCAGTAGGTGTAATAGTAGTACTTGCATAGTGCATGAAGGGAACTGTATTAAGCTAGAGCCCATACTTGTTAAACTTATTTTTAGAGGATTTCAAAGATGCCCAGGATGTAGGGACAAAGTTTAATTACTCGTGGCTCATTATATTGATTGCATTAGTGGGTTGGAAGCACCCCAAATACACCATGTTCTGTCTGAGAACTGGAAGGTGTCGCGCGGCACAGTGTAACAACCAAATTACAAGAAGCTAGCAAAGTACAAGCAGTCAGTAAAGGACAAACACCCAGCAGAAGCAGGCTCATCACAAACGAAGAGTACCCCGCAAGTAATACAAGGAGCGCAACACAGAATAAGAAGAAGACAAGGGGGAGCATAGCAACAAAGAAGAAGACTATCCAAATCCTGTCACATAGTAGAAGTACTGCGGAGATACTGTTATTGGCACGACACAAAGGAAGGAGAACATCCCTACGCATGAGGGACAAGCATGAGGAAATATACCAGATATCCTATGCACAACAGATCCAACACAACCAAGGCCACCAAAGAGAACGATTGTACATTTAGGTGGGGCACGCAAGAAAATGAAAGAGCACAAGGAAGTCCCAAAGTATACAATAATAGAGGATGATGCGGAACTAGTCGTAGAAAATATACAAGAGCGCACCATGGAAGCCTGGGAGTAGGGAGAAAATAAAAAGAGAAAATATTATGCAAGAGCTGACAGAGGTCAGGAAGGTATTAGAGCAGATACAATTTACCAAGGCACAGCAGGAAGGGGACACACAGTAGCAAACAATGCAAGTACATCCCATACCAACACAAAATGAAGAGGAGACAATGCAGATAACAGCATTGGCAAGACAAAGATTTAGCCTCACCAAAGACATGATACAAATTGATCAGGACATGGCACATAAACAAGTTAAGGACGTCCAACATATGGAGTTGGTATTAGTGAGAATACAAACGAAGGCCTTATATAAGTTACAGATAAGCATGGCACAAGAAGTACAATCCAGGGTGAGGATGGATGCAACAAATCTGGAGAAAATCAAGGAAGAAAAAGAGGTGCTCGAGATAGTACTCAAAGAAACAAAAATTGAACATGAAGAGGAAAAATGTCATGTAGATAGAATAGATCAGAGACTTGAGGAAGTATTTCAGACAATTTCGGACAACGCACTCGCAGGAGAAATCAACGCAGAAGAAAAGCTAAAGAAGATAGCACAGACGATGGAGGAATACAAATAGGAGATAGTAGGGTTGGTTGGAAAGCTAACACCAACCACACCTCTAGAAATCATGTCAGAAAGGGAACAACAGGAAAAATAACAAGCAAACCTTCCGGCACTGGAAGTCAAGGAAATAACATATCTCTACGAAAGGACCACATAGCTTTGGACGAGCCTGGAAGAAGATGAAGAAATCCAGAACTTGTATAAAAGGGAAGAAATTTTGAATTTCGCAGTCTAGGATCTGAAGCAAAGACATAAGGCAATGCCCATACCCATGAGACTGAAGGCCGGGTAGGAAATAAAAACCTGCAAATAGAATTGAAGACAATCTAAGAGGAAAGGCAGACCAAACAGACTCAGTTGGATCCCCTGCAAGAGAAAGCAGAAAAGATGTTAATAGCATTGGAAACAGAGAAAGTCGGAATGGAATAGGCACACTCATAAGGCATACAGGTGTTGAAGGAGCATGTTACATCGTAGGTCATGTATACCTTGATAGAGAAAAGTGCGCATGCCAAGAAGCAAATGGATGAACTAGCAAAACAGTTCCAGGAGTTGGAGAAATCAATACAAAGGGCATACATTTCCTGAGTGGCTCTAAACGAGCCACATGTTAGTGTTGGGGGGTTGTTGGAGCAGGAAATTTTGGGGTTAAGCACAACAAACAAGGAGAAGAGCTAAGGAATTGACCAAGGAAGCAGTGCACGCTAGAAAAGAAGGAAGACTAGCGTGACAGAAGGTAAAATGAAGCAACACGTCGGGAAAGAAGGAATACCAGCACAGAGTCAAAGAAAGAAAGAGTTGGATCGAAGACCATCCGTGCGTAAGGAGTTAGAAAGTGGATTCCACTTATAAATTAGTGTGTTTTTTCAATGTAAGGGCTTTGACCCATTTATTGTAGTATAAATAGAGGATGCATGAGGTAGCTAGGGGTATCAATTAGTCCATGTATGAATAATCATATTGAAGAACCTATTTTTGGAGCACCTTTTTGAGTTCTAAGTCGAAGTATTTGTTTATGAGATGCAGATCTCAGATGGAGTCAGTGTTGAGTTCGAGTCCCAACTTCTTGTACCCAAATCTTGTCGGGGACATGCAAGAAGAAAAATAAATGAAGAGCAGACCGCTCTGATACCACTGATCCGGATTTATGAGCGGAACGAAAGGAATAATAGACTGAATAAAACAACACAAAGATATGGAGAACAACAAAATATATACAATGAACAATAACTTCTATTGAATAAATAAAATAGGTTGAAATTGTAAAACTGCAGAACTGGAAACAACTTGCTCGAATGGTGGTAGTTATCTCTGAGAAGAGATGTGGCTTGCTACGTGCATCTGTCTGAGAAGAATGATTGCAATGAGGCTCCAGAGGCCTTTTTAACATTACTCATGAATGCCAAAACCCTAGACATCCAAAAACCTAACCCTAGGAGATGAAACGCCAAAATTTATGTGGGCCTCAATGGGTAATTTGGTACCTCAACTTCCTGGGGTCATAACTTTTGCATACGACCTTCGTTTTAGGCGCGTGATAACCCGTTGGAAAGGTATTTTCTAGAACTACACATTATGTCGTCAAAATCTGACTTCATCTATAGTTTGACTGTGGCAAGACAAAACAACATTGTTTAGGGCCCCAAAACGACCCTGAAAGTACATAAAGATGCACTAACATGAAAACTTCCAAAATAAGCTAGTTGGATTAGGTGGGTAGCCACCAATCTCCACCTGGAAACTATGTAGGGCTTCATATAGCCCTGGAAGTGTAGAACCCACAATTACAAGGAATTACATAAGAACGTTTTGAACTAAAAAATGTCAAGAGGAGCTAGTTGGAATAGGTGGGTGGCCACTAATATCCACCTGGATCAAGATATGCACAGATTACTATGCCAATGGAAAAATTGTTGAAGAAGGAAATTAAGTATCAATGGAATGATGAATTTTGGATATTTTGAAGGAGAAGATGGTTACTGTGTCGATTTTTTAGTGTTTCCAAATTGGGCAAAAGAATTTCATGTGCATGTGGATGCATCTGCAATAGCACTAGGAGCAATATCGACACAATCAGGAGAAGGTGATATAGATCACTCTCTTGCATTTGCAAGCAGAACGTTATCAAATTCATAATAGAACTATAATACTACATAAAGGGAAGGATTAGCTATGGTGTATGATTTGGATATATAGAGGCATTACTTGTTAGGGAAACATTTCAAGATGTTTACAGATCATTCTGCTCTAAGATATTTAGTCAACAAGTCAGTTTTGGGGGGAATAATATGCAGATGGCTACTTTTGTTCCAAGAATTTTATTTTGAATTTATGGTGAAGCCTCGAAGATTGAATGCAGGACCAAATTATTTATCCAGGATAACCAATGGAGAGGAACCAAGCAGTTTGGAAGATAATTTTCCTAATGCTCAACTATTTTCAGTACAGGTTGTAGATGAGTATTTTGTTGACATTATTGAGTTTCCGAGTACATGAGTTGCACCAAAGGAATATAATATTGCACAGAAGAAGAACATGGTAGTAAGAGAGGCAGATTATCAACTGATTGTAGGTCATTTATACAAACTTGGTGTAGATAACATTCTAAGAAGATGTGTGATGGAGCATGAAAGGCATATCACATTGGCAGAAGCACATGAAGGCATAGTTGGAGGACATTATGCAGGAAAACATACCGCGCAAAAGGTATTGCATGGAGGATTATGGTGGCCAACAGTTCATAAGGACGCAAAGGAATACTGTTAGAATTGTGATTTCTGCTAGAGAGTTGGAATACCATCCAGAGGGGATGAGATGCCATTGAGACCTCATGTTACTTTGCAAGTATTCGATAAATGGGCAGTAGATTTTGTAGGACTAATTAATCCACTAGCCAAAAGATCAGGAGCTAGATATATTATTACAACGACAAAATACTTAAGAAGATGGGTTGAGGCAGCAACAGTGAAGGATTGTAGCGTGCTTTTTATTTGAAAATGTTGTCATAAGATTTGGATTCCCAAGAATATTGATGAGTGATCAGGGGACTCACTTCATCAACAACACAATCTAGGAAATTCTTGAATAGTTTGAGATATATCATCAGAATAGCACTCCATATCATCCTCAAGATAATGGAGTAGTAGAAGTATTTAAAAATATTTTGGAGAATGTCTTGACAAAGATTTGTAATGTGAACAGAGATGATTGGTATTTGAAGGTATGAGTAGTATTATGGGCTTATAGGACTACATGAAAGAAGCTAACAGGGAAGACACCCTTTAGATTGGTGTATGAACAGGAAGCAATAGTCCCCTTAGATTATTTGATACCAAGTCTACGCATTGCAACTATTAGAGAAATGACAGAAAGAGGCGCAGCGCATGAACGATTAGCTCAACTTATGGAATTAGAAGAAGACATAATCATAGATGGTTTCCATCAAGAGGTACAGAAAGCAAAAGATAAATCATGGAATGACACACATATTAAGAAGAAGAACTTCAAAGTAGGAGATTTGGTTCTCCTCTATGACAGTAAATATTTCCAACACCCAGGGAAACTTAGAATGCATTGGTGAGGGCCATACCAGATAAAGTATGTCACCAATGGAGGTGTTGTACAACTGTAGTACTTAGCAGGCAAGGAAGTTCAAGGACTGGTGAATGGTAGTCAACTGAAACTGTATAGGGAAAATCGACCCACTAACCCTCAGTAGTTGCAGCGCAACAAGTAGACTTGTACATATTGTATATAGTAGGACGAAAGATAAGATAAAGGAAAAGAAAAGTAGAAAAATGAAGAAAAATCCAAAAAGAAGTAGTTAGAGGAATAAGTGATAGACAGATAGTTGAGAATAACAGTGCGCAACAGATAGAAATTCAAGGCAACAAGAAGTGAAGATACTACGTGTAGGAAAATCATAATAGAAGGAAGTTCCAGTGCACTAAAGATATATCACAGTAGAAAAATATAGTGCACCGGAAAAATGAAATAGTCAGGAAAAAGAAAAACCGATCACCAAAAAAAGAAGGTGCAAAATGAACATTTATGACAGTAATTGAAGCGTGCTCGACAAGATTTGGAGCATTTATGAAATCACTTTAGAAGCAAAATTAGGGTTCAACAAGCCACATTGTGAATTCGAGAGAACGCGGAGCTGCAGAGCAAAGAACGAATTGGCGATTTATCAGGATGACAGTGAGATTTCATAAGCAAACCCACTTAGATTCCAGTAATATGGTGCCACCCAAAGTCATAGCACCTAGCCAAATGTAGAGGAGAACCCGTATGAACAATAGGTCACCGTAAAAGCTAGCAATGGAGGTCGAAAACCCTACGTAGATGGAGGGAGTGGTGGATGTCGACGCCATTCCTTCCCCAGTCATCGAACCAATGAGTCTTACATTGGTCGAGGAGCAGGATCCATCCCCTACGACTAAACATATGCAAATTGATCCACCAAACACAACAGTAGAGAAAAACCCAACGCAATAGCCAAGTGTGGAAAACTTCCAACCCACAGAGGAAGCAAATGAGGAGAGAACTGATTCCAACGAGCTGAGGGCTCAATCTGGCATGGAAAAAACACAGTAGGAGCAATTACCAACAGAAGAAGTCATAGCGTAGCCAGAGTCTGGCGCAGAGGAAGAACATGAAGAGAAAATGTACCAAGAGGCAGGGCCCTCAAGCGCACCAGCAAAAGGGAAAGTAAAAAAACCAGTGTTGAGATCCCCGTGCAAGCAACCAGAGGTAACCATTGTGTTACCGCACATACCAACAGGAGTAAAGGTTGTATAAGACTTACTTGGATCCGTAGATAAACTACGCTATTCATACCATAATGTCAAGGAAACAGATAAATTCCCAAAGTTCGTGCAATAGGTATACTTAGAAAGAAAAGGGGTCAGTGTGATAGGAGTACCCATAATGGAACCTAAACAGTGGATACAAGGGCTATATAATACAGGTATAATGAACCTGTTGGAGATATCGCACTTTGACAGGGGCAAGGATGTAAATAACTATGTCAAGAAGATACTGGTAGTAGTACATGGAGGAATTCTATGGCTAGATACACAAGTTTCCATCGACGTCGACTTAATAGCCAAAATAACAGGTTTTCCAACCAACGATGAGAAACTTGTGCAGTACCTTGATGACAAGACCAAGGAGAAAGCCTTGCAGAAGAGATGAAGCAGGCCTATGGGACAAAGAGAGGATCCATTGAGATCATTATCAACAGGAAAATTGAACGAGCGACATGGATAACAACTAAACGAATGCCCTATAAATTACTCAGGAAGTGTCACAAGGAGGAAGTGCCAGCAAGCATAATAGTAGCAGTCACATAGTTCGTGAAGGGAACTATATTAAGCTAGAGGCCATACTTTTTAAACTTATTTTTAGAGGATTTCAAAGATTCCCAGGATGTAGGGACAGAGTTTCATTACTCGTGGCTCATTATATTGATTGCATTAGTGAGTTGGAAGCACTCCAAATACACCATGTTCTATCAAAGAATTGGAAGGTGTCGCGTAGCACAGTATAAATCATTGTGTCACACAACTGTAGCAAAAGAAAAAAAGACAAATTCCAGCATCTTCGCTACATACCTTGAATAAATCAACAAAAAGGTGGCAGAGACTTGGAGGATCCCACCGGAGGTGGTGGAGGAGTACAAAACGATAGAAAAATTTAAAGCATAGAGGCATGACATGTGGATCCAGTCCAAACGATATCTAGAGAAGGAGTGGCTATAGATGAGATACTCTGTCATGACATAAGAATTCCAATGGGAAATGAAAGACTGGCAAGAAGAATGGAAGGTTCCATTAGAACATCCAAATGACAAGAAGCCAACAAAGGACAAGGAGCTAGTAAAGGACAAACACCCAGCAGAAGCAGGCTCATCACAAACAAAGAGTACCCCAACAAGTAATACAAGGAGTGCAACACATAAAAAGAAGCATACAAGGGGGAGCGTAGCAAGAAAGAAGAATACTATTCCAAATCCGGTCACACAACAGAAGGACTACGCAGATACTGCTAATGGCATGACACAAAGGAAGGAGAACATCCCTGCGCGGGAGGGACAAGAAGGAGGAAATATACCAGATATCATAGGCACAACATATCCAACACTACCAAGGCCACCAAAGAGAACGATTGTATATTTAGGTGGGGCGCGCAAGAAAATTAAAGCACACAAGGAAGTCCCTGAGTATACAATAATAGAGGATGATGTGGAACTAGTCATAGAAAACATACAGGACCGCACCATGGAAGCCCGGGAGGAGGCAGAAAAGAAAAAGAGAAGAGATTATGAAAGAGCTAAAAGAGGTTATGAAGGTATTAGAGCACACACGTTTTACCAAGGAATAGCAGGAAGGGGCCACACAGCAACAAACAATGCAAGTACATCCCATGCCAACACAAAATGAAGAGGAGACAGTGTAGATAACAGCTTTGGCAAGCTAAAGATTTAGCCTCACCAAAGACATGCTACAAATTGATCAAGACATGGAACGGAAACACGTTAAGGATGTACAACATATGGAGTTGGTATTGGAGAGGATACCAACCAAGGCCTTATATAAGTTGCAGATAAGTGTGGCACAAGAAGTACAATCCAGGGCGAGGACAGATGCAACAAATCTGGAGAAAATCAAGGAAGAAAAAGATGTGCTCGAAACAGTACTCAAAGAAACACAAATTGAACATGAAGAGGAAAAACGTCGCGCAGATAGATTAGAAAAAAGAATTGAGGAAGTATTTCAGACAATTCCAGACAACACACTCCCAGAAGAAAAGCTAAAGAAGATAGCACAGACGATGGAGTAATACAAATAGGAAATAGTAGAGTTGGTTGGAAAGCTAACACCAACCACACCTCCAAAAGTCAGGTCATAAAGGGAACAACAGGCAACAGAAAAATCAAACCTTATGGCACTAGAAGTCAAGGAAATAACAGATCTCTACGAAAGGACCGCGTAGCTTTGGACGAGCCTGGAAGAAGACGAAGGAATCCAGAACTTGGATAAAAGGGAAGAAAAGTTGAATGTCACAGTCCAAGATCTAAAGAAAAGACAAAAGGCAATGTCCATACCCATGATATTGAAGGTTGCGCAGGAAATAAAAACTTGCAAATATAATTGAAGACAATCCAGGAGGAAAGGCAGACCAGACAGGCTCAGTTGGAGCCCCTACAAGAGCAAGTAGAAAAGATGCTAATAGTGTTGGAAACAGAGAAATCCGGAATGGAACAGGCACACTTAGAAGGAATACAAGTGTTGAAGGATCACGTTACAAGGTAGGTCATGGAGACCTTGATAGAGAAAAGTGCGCAGGACAAGAAGCAAGTGGATGAACTAGAAAAACAGTTCCAAGACTTGGAAAAATCAGTACAAAGGGTACACATTGCCTGAGTGGCTCGGGACGAGCCACAAGTTAGTGTTGGGGGCCTGTTGGAGCAGGAAATTTCGGGGTTAAGCACAACAAATGAGGAGAAGAGCTAAGGAATTGACCAAGGAATCAGTGTGCGCTAGAAAAGAATGAAGACCGGCGTGACAAAAGGGAAAAGGAAGCAGCGCGTGAGAAAGAAGGAATACTAGCGCAGAGTTAAATAAAGAAAGAGTTGGATCGAAGACCAACCACGCGCAAGGAGTTACAAAGTGGAAAAGTGGAGTCCACTTAGAAATTAGGGGTTTTTTTCAATGTAAGGGCTTTAACCCATTTCTTGTAGTATAAATAGAAGATGCATGAGGTAGCTAAGGGTATCAATCAGTCCATGTATGCATAATCATACTGAATAACCTATATTTTGAGCACCTTTTTGAGTTCTAAGTCGAAGTATTTGTTTATGAGAGATGCAAAACTCGGATGGAGTCGGTGTTGAAATGTAATTGAGGGTCAGGTTGCAAGTTGTGGAGCTTGGTGCGACGTTGGTCCCCCTCACCATTCATAACTTAGGATGTAATGTGTGCGGCGCAAGACTATTTTGATGAAGAATAAGAAATAAGCAGAAGATCTTTGTGGACATAGCCCAGGGGGGGTGAACCATGGTAAAAATGGTGTCTTTATGTGTGTTGTGTTCAGTTATATGCTTTGTAGTGAATGAATGGTTAGATGAATGCATACGTTAGGGTTTATTTACAATGCACACTAGTATAATTATGCAGAATGGATGTTAATGAATGAATAAAATAATAGATCTCATGAATGTTATGGTAGAATGCATGTTAAAGTAGAAGTAGAAGTAAAAATAACATCCCCAACTCCTTCCATGACTGCAGACATCTGCATCCTTCAATCACCCATAATCCATCTTGTATGAGACTGTGTTTTGCACTCTGTGCATGGTGCATCCTTCTAGTTTACCAGAAGGGCCGATGGTGAATAGAGTTTTGTTGGAGAATTAAGGTAGAACCCGAGTCATCCCATACATCCAACAGTATGGTATGGTGATGTTGATGCATAGTTTGGCTTGTTGATTGACACATGATAGGTACATACTTAGTGCATTGTTAGAGGCACTTGTCAGTAGTGTTGGTGACACATGATTGGCATATGTTTGGTGAATTGTTAGAGGCACTTGCTAGTAGTGTTGGTGACACATAATTGGAACATGTTTGGTACATTGCTAGAGGCACTTGCTAATAGTATTGTTGACACATAGTTTATGGATGATGTGGCATATATGAGTTGGCATACTTTTAGAAGCACATCTTGATCTTGGTACATCTTACTGATGTTTGTGAGTAGTCTTGGTCGATGCACATCTTGGTGATAGTGTGCATATGGTTGAGAGTTGTCTTGGTGATTTATCTTGGTGAGTAGATCTGATTTGGTTAATGAGGTTGATGTGACACGTTGTTGTGACAGGATGTGTTGTGCATAGTTGAAGCACTTGGGATGGTACAAGTTGTGTGAGTGATTGATGTACATGGTTGATAGTACAAGTTATTGGTACAGGTTGTTGCGATAATGACAGGTTGTCTACATTTGGGATTTATATTTCAGGGTGGTTGGACGGGGCAAGGATAGGTGGTTGGAGCCATCTTCTGGTTAGAGCTGGAGAAACAAGGAGTCAGAGCTTCCTTCAGGTTGGAGCCTGAGAATTAGGGGGTTGGAGCCTCCTTCTAGTTGGAGCCAACGAATTGGTGGTTTTATCCACCCTCTAGTTGATGTCGAAGAACATAGGGGGTTGGAGCCTCCTTCTATTTGGAGCCAGAGAATTGGAAGTTGGTGCTTCCTTGAATGTAATTCTTTGACATATAAGAAAATCATTCTATGGTTTTCTCCCACATTAGGTTTCCACATAAAATATTGGTGTACTATGT
>SNQJ01S0018857.1:443165-454112 GCA_010110895.2 Picea sitchensis | reverse complement strand
CTAACCACCTAGAAAGACAAGTCGGCCCTGCCAGTGAAGAGACACCTCCTTTCAACGCTTGCCAGTTTGTATAAATAAAGGAAGCCAACCACTCATTTGTTCACTCACTTAGCTCACTCATCTAGTCCGCAAGTATTGAAGGAAGCTGCAGTTGCCGGAAGAAGGAAGAGAGAGAGGCACATTGCTTAGGAGAGGATATTCTCTAGTGTTTGGTTTACTGTCTTGGCTATTTTCTGGTCTAGCATCATGGTAGTTTGTCTCTCGTAGAGAGAGAGTTATTCTGGCGCTGTATTTGGTTATTGAATCTATATTAAAGAAGTTTTGCTGGGTTTTCTTCCCCTTGAGGGTTTCCCAGGATAAATGTTGTGTATCTTGTGATTGTGTTTCTCTCAGTGATCCTATATATGCTATGGTTATCTAGTAAATTGAAAAGTAACCTAATAATAGTTGAAAATTTAACATTTTCCACATGCATGTCATCCGACCAGCTTGGATGTCATCTTTCAGGCCTTGCATGGTGCCGATCTATCATTGCATGTAGTTTTTGGTACTTTTCTTATATCTTTGTATTTCCAGCATAGATCCATTCATTATCTGATCTATATGAAACTATTTGATTATTATTTACATGCATGCAATTGTGAGTGAATTTTGTACATGCATGCGATTGTTTGTAATTGATTACTTAATCCAAATATCTAAACGAGCCATTCTACTCAAACAAACAAACGTGCAATCTTCGCATGAAGCTCAAAACTATTGAAACTCAATTAGAAACCCTTAACCGCATCTATAATCCCAAAGAGTATTAGTTTCAACAACAGATAGTCAACAATTGCGGTTAATATCCAGATTTGCGGATCTAGGGATATTACACACACAAGCATAGAGTCAATGATTCATTGAGACCAGGAGGAGGACTTCTTTTTCAGTCTGGAAGAGAGGAGAGGCAAGGGCAACGAGTGCAGGGTACGAACAACCACCGTGCAACAATGGGCTTAGGAAGGTCGTGGGCAGTGTTGTATAGGCCAAGGGTAGTGTCGTATAGTCAGCGGGCAAGCCGTACAGGCAACAAGCAAGCCGTACATGTCGCTGGGTAGTTCGGGCAACCAGGATTTGGAAGAAAATTCATCTTTTCTCTGTGGACAGATTTTCCCAGTAAAGGAAGCACTTGTAAGCTTGGATATTATTTTAATGAAGAGCTAATTTGAAGTGCAAAAATTTGTTGTGCATGTGTCACTGTGAGATTGGTTTCCATTTTGCTTCCACTATTTATTTTTGTTAATTATTCCAACAGTGTAAACTATTCAGTGAGTTGCAATTTAATTTTTACAGCAAGGAAATCACTAGGAATTAATTTACCTAGAACTGGGATTAGAAAATTAACAGTAAAACCAAGAAGGAAATTGAAGCATGAGCTCTACCCCCTCGCTAAGAGGCCATCACCTCAAGTCCTATTTAGTGAATGCATACCTAACAAAAAGACTTAGCAAATCAAAGTCAAAAGCCAAAAAAGGTTGAAGCGATAAAGAAAAAAAGGCAAATAGGGGTTTGGAAAGACATAGTGTCGAGGAAAGTGTGCCTCATTTCCTAAGCGCTCCCTCTACAAAGGCACTCATGAGGATGATTATCATACATGGCCTTGCATATCAATGACAATCCACCCATTAAGTAAACCCCAATCCATACCACATACAATTGCACATACTCCTTGATGGGTTCCTTGGGACATACTTCTTATTTTGGGTACTGGCACACCTAATAGGGGGTAATAATGGTCCTCCCATACCTAAACTTGGCAAATTGTATAAATTTGTAAGCTAGTGTGAAGTTTGAAGATGATACTTTGTGAGATCTATTTGATGGCTTTTGCATTGACATGACTCACTTTATATGTTGTGTTTGGATTGTGTACCTTGCCTCTAGTCTTCATGATGCATTGGACCACATGAGCCCCTCCTCGAATGATGGATTGCACATAGCCACATATTTGGTTGACACATGGATCCTTTGGAGGATATTGAGGGGCTACTAGCATACTTCTATGGAGGTCGTCTCCACCACTTGATTGAGAACATTTCGCCTTCCCTTGAGGATGTTGGACCTTTGCTTGAGGACATTGCACTTGGAGAGAGGACGTGGCACCTTTTCATTGATGATGGGACATTTCACTTAGATGATGGGATGTTGCACCTTATGATGGTGGGGCACCTTGATGTGATGTTTGGGCTTCTTGATGATGATGTGGTACCTATTAATGAGACGTCACACCCCTTGGAGGCATGAACCATCTTTTAGAGATGAAACGTTGCACCCTTTCATGGAAACATTTCAAATTTGAGCCCCTAGACACCACTTTGGAGTGAGTTGTCCCCTTCATGAGGCCACATGTGTGAGAAATAGAGCACTTTATTGAGGGACAATTTGATGTTTGAGCTACTTTACTTCATCTTGGAGGCATCATTGGGAGTCTTAGAGACCTATCCACTCATGTATCATGGATATTTTATGTTATGTTGCCTTATCTCTAGGGTTTGGGAGAGATAAAGGCATTATTTTATGTTTTTATGGCTTCTATTATGTGAGAAGGGTGCTAGATCTCTCATATAAATAAGAGAAGCACTTCTCACTTGTAAATCATTGCTACTTGTGGAGATATGTCACTACTTGTCTACTTCTACTACTCTATTATGAAGAATGCTATGGATGGTTAGTTAGAGTGATATTTTGGAGGAGATATGCTTGTGGATGCTATACTACTACTTGGATGATCATTGCTATGGTTTTGATGGATGAAAGATTTATTGAGTAAGTGGTCTCCTTTCATCTTGTGGTTATGTTTATGAGTGCATTTAAATGTAATGTTGTTTCTCTAGTGTTGGTTAAGCATTGTCTTGGATTATTCTTGAACAAAACCCTTATTGTCAAAGCTCTTGGAAGGTGTCTAGTGAAGAACCTTCTCTTGATTTATCCCTTAACATTTTAGAAGGATCTTCTAAGGTTAGTAGTGAACAACCTCTAGGTATCACCCTAAAAAATCCACTCATTTCTATCCAAATGGATTCTTAATTGACCCCATATGCCCCCAAAAATAGTAGGCATTAGTCTTTTCTCCCAATAGCCCATCATTATTTTTTGAATTATTCTTTCTTTTTTTGTTTTAGGGTTAATTTAGGGTTTTATTACAACAATTTTTAATTTACATCCTGTTACCCCCTCTCACCTAGGGGTAATGAGAGGAGATCATGTCTCATGGCCCACAATGAAAATAGTGATCCCGATGATGATGATGGTCTGTATTCTCACAAGTAGCAGCCCACCAACCCTTCTACATGCCTCTCTCCTCATCAAATCAACTCATCACATCTAATCAACGTGGTTCACCGGATGATGGTGGTCCAACATATTATGAGGTACATTAGTCATTGTTTCATATAAAGTGTCATACTTAATGCATTAGGCTCTTAGGTAAGGATCGTGTCTTGAATTTGATAATGGATCATAGGCTTGGAAGTTATACTTGTTGCCTTGTTTCACCGTGGAGGCCATCTTTGTGCCCTAGTCCAGTGTTGTCACTCCTGGGGAACAAGGATACTACTTGGAGGCTTTGAGAAGGTTAATGTACCATTCCCCCCCCATACTTAACACTTTCTATCCTGGAGACTTCCATAGTGTACTAAATTTTGATATGGCTATTATATGTACACCAAAAAGGCCCATGGTTCATTCTTCTATGAGAAGAAGGGCTAGCATGTTGAGGTTGATGTAGCTGCCATTAAAAAAATGATAAAAAGAAAGAATGATATGAAAGAAGAAATATCGGGACAATGAATGACCAATTCAAAAGCCTAAAGTCAACTTGAGATCTACCCCCTCTAATGGTAACTGCCCCTAGTCCTAATGCACTGAATGCATAATCATAAGAAGGACTTTATCCCGGTAAGAAATGATAAAAGAAAGAATAAATGCTTGAAACTTGAAAAGGGGACTTGCAATGCAATAAAAGAATATCAAAAGGCATTATAAGGGGTTTGGAATGCAAAAAGTACTAAGGAAAGGGTATCTCAGGCAACAAGCGCTCCCTCTACAAAGGCGCTCATGAAGATGGACAAAATATGGTGCTTTGCATGTTAATGATGCAATCACCATGAAGTAACCCCAACACATTTTCATCCACTATACTTGCACTTTGATAGGTTTTCTAGGGAAATATCCCTCTACGTGGGTATTGGCTAACCTAATAGGGTCCTGTGATGGTCCTCCCATATCTAAACTTGGCAAATTGTATAAAGTCATTAAGCTAATGTGAAGTTTGAAAGAAGATACTTAATGTGAATTGCTTATCTGGGTTTTGTATTAAGTGATGGCTTACTTTGTATGATTCTAAAGACTATTCTATCTTGTGGTTGTTGGTTTTGCTTGATTTCGTGGACTTTGTTTGACCATGATTGTGCCTAACATGGTCCTTTTGGAGGACGTCCTTCTGATGATACCCAGGACATTGCACGTGTGATGCAAAGCGTTTGGTCACATGATGGCTTGGCATACTCAGATACTGGCTCTCACACCTCTTGGGCCATGGACGATGGACATATGAGCTTTGATATTGCAGATACAGTCATATTGACGGTTAGATGGGCAAGAGGCCCACACTTTTTGACAGCGCACCCCAGGAACTTGTAGCCATTGGATGGAGGATGTTGCACTTGCACATGATTGGACACTCTTGGGAGAGACGATGCACCCTCTTTCCTCCTTGGACGCCTGCCTTTGCACCTTGGACGTTGAGCACTTTGAGGATGACATCACACGTGTGAGGATTATGATGATGGTGGGGCCAACCCCATCATTAGGGCATCCTTGGATGATGATTTGGGGCATTTCACATGACCTTTGATGAGGAGACATGACACTTCACCTTGCTTGCACCATTTGATGATGAGACATGGCCTTTGGAGGCCTCCTACACCTTACATCATGACATCATCCACACGTGTGACCTTGGACGACATATTTTGGTGTATTAGCATGTTTATCTATTGTTTAGAGGCTATTTGAGGGGTCGACCTAGACCTATCTCACTTGTATCATGGATTTATCATTGTTTTAGGGCTTATTGTGGACATATGTGCTAGGGTTGCCTCATATAAAGAGGCTAGCACTTCATTGTATCAAATTAGAACTCATCACTTGTGAGATATGACTTCTATTGCTCTCTTATCTTCTCTTTTGCTATGGAGTACTTGTGCGCACCTTTGGAAAGATAGTCTTGTGGATGGTTTGTCTTATTTTGGTGGATGATCTTTGAGCTAGGGTTTCCTCATGCATAGCAACTTGGATGAGTAAGTCTTCTTCTTCAAGTTTAAGTGTTTGTTCTTGATGTATTTTGGTGGATGCTTTATATTGTTACATGTTACCTTGTATGCTAGGTTAGTTTTGCTAGAAACCTTAGGAGGGATTAAAAATCTTTATCTCCCTCCCTATTTTCATTCATCTTGATTTGTTGAAGCATTAAGACCTAGTTCCAGGGATTGAAAGTATTTATCCCCCTAGGGCTTTATCTTGGTTAGTTCAAGACCTAGAGTTTATGAGTCTATAAACCTTAGTGTTTGACCTAGTTCACTTGAATCTTGAAATTAGACGTCCTAGAAGGAGACGACACCTAGGGTTTATGAGGCTATAAAATTGAGGGTTTGTCTTTTGAGTTTTGATCCAAGGCCTATAAGGCTTTAGCCCTAGGATTTCAAACCCCCATCTCTTCTTGGCTATCAATTCCAAATAGATGATGTTGCTTAACTCCATTTACCCAAAGGAACAAAACAGCACTAGTCTTGAGCTCTCAAAGTGGTACAAAACATTAATTTACTCTTTCTCTCTCTCTCAAAGTAACCTAATAGTTAGATTCTTAACTACCCTCAAACCCTCAACCTAACTCAACGCTCGGCAAACTAAGTAAACTTCTTGCTGCTGTTATAAAAGTTTGCTACAGCCATTAGGGCTTGATTAGATTGTTGATAACTTACTTAATATCATGGTTAAAGAATGCTGAAATCATTGTTTGACAGTTGGACATCCTTCTACTCATTAAGAGCTATATTTTGAGATTTTATTTGATAATTTTAAGGGCTGATTACTTGCTGCTGTTGCAAAATATACTTTGCTAATATAACATTGTCTAATTGCCGCAATTTCATTACAACAGCCCTTTTACTTGATAGCTAGTGTTATAGGGGTGATTATTCATTTTTTTATACTTGGTAATTGTTATTATATGCATTGGAACATTTCTCTCATACACACGCAACCAATTGCCTCGTCTAACTCATTGTGCCCTTTCCCATCTCCCTAGACCTAGTCTATCTTACCAAGTGACCAAGGTAGGGGGCCATAGACTTGCCTCTAGCTTGCTATAGGATCCTTTGAGGTCACAAGGGAAGCCTCGTGTTGGATCATCATCCATCACTAAAACAAGGGAAGTACTTGCCTAGGTGACAGTGGCATTTACTTCCAATTGTTACACAAGTTTAGTATCTTGTAAAGGCTTTGCACAAGTGCCAAATTTTGTGATAACACAATGATAAAATACTGAGACATTTTTTGCATTTTGGCATATTATTGACCTAAAACAAGGGAAGTACTTGCCTAGGTGACAGTGGCATTTACTTCCAAATGTTACGCAAGTTTAGTATCTTGTAAAGGCTTTGCACAAGTGCCAAATTTTGTGATAACACAATAATAAAATACTGAGGCATTTTTTGCATTTTGGCATATTATTGACCTAATAAACATTGTTAAAACCCTAATTTGTATTTCTTAAGTGTTATTACAGCCTTCTAGGGCAAAACGTCTAGGGTTTTAGGGCTGTTATATGCTCCTCAATTTTCTGATTTTATTGGTTAATGAAACCCTAATTAACTCATTGTTTAGCTCTCATATTTCATTGGATTATTGCTTGTCAAAGGGCTATTTTACTTGCTGCTGTAAAAACTTATTTCATTGCTGTAATTTGACATATTCTTTCAATTTTTACAACAGCCCTAGGTTTTTTCTTCATTTTTAGTGTTGGGGATCCTCTTGAGCCTCGACTTGACTTGGAAAACCTCTTAAATTGACCTAGATCCTCATTACTTTAAATCTGGAAATTGATTTATCTTACCACCTCATTAATACGTTGTCTATCTTATTTTATTGGTGGTAGTTTGAGTAGTCACCCCAAGGGGCCCTAGACTTGATTGTGTCTTGCCTAGGGATTCTTGGAGGCTACTAGGGAAGCCTCCCTTGTGTTGGATTCTACTCTTTCACTAAAAAGAGGGAATTTGTTGCCTAAGTGACAGTGGTAACATCTTCCATGTTCCACTAGTATTAGTGCCTTGTGAAGGCTTTGCACTTGGTGCTAGATTATATAGTAACAATAAGCCATGGTCCTTCTAAAATTTGTAATACATTTCTTGAAGATTTGGAGAGTTTTGATTTTGTAGATGAGCCCTTGGAGATTGAGGAAATCCCTCATGCATTCATCTCCTCATGTAAAGAAGAAGATGGCAGCCGAGAGGGTGAAGACATTGACACTTTCTTGCACATTGGTGAGCATTGTTGGGATATAGATCATTAAAATTTGTATGGAGATCCCATTTATGACACCAATGAGCAAATTTTTAGTGTTAAACTTGCAGATTTTGGACTTCTTGGACAGCCTAGTAGAATGGAGGTAAATGCAGAAAATTGTTTGGATATTTTACAGCCATGTGTGATGAAGAATTATGTTGTTTTGATTCAACCTATGGAGCATATGTATGACAAGCCAAATTCAGAAATTTTCCAGCCACATTGTCTCATGGATAGGGAAGAATTTTTGCAGTCTAAAGGGTATGATTTCAATGATTTCAATGATTTCAATGTAGAAATTTTCTAGCCATCATTTTTTTCAGAGTTTGATGAATTTATGTATGAAAAATCAGCATTAGAGGATTCTTTTGGGGCTGTTAATAGCATAGGGTTTTATGAGTTTTATTGCAGAAATTTCCAGCCACTTCTTTCTTCATTTTTCTCCTAATTTATGTATGAAAATTCAGCTAGGAAATATGTTTTTAGTGCTGAAATGTGTATGGGGTAAAAGAACTTTCAGTTTATGGTTTGTTGCAGAAATATCCAGCCATGTAAAGAGGAGCAAAAAGCCCTAAGTTGCGAGCTAATTTATTTTTTCCAGATCTGAAATTTTGTCTCATAATTCATCTACATGTTTGTTGGAAGACAACTATGAAGTATTTTGCATATTTTCTATGGAGCCACCTCAAACTTGGTTGTATGATGATGTGGTTGATGTTGTCCATGCAGACCAAGAAAGTTATTTCTTGGAGTACGAAGATCAATCTTTTGAGAGGCACATGATGCATCATGAAGACTTTGGGTGGAGTAAGGATGGGTTTCCATCTTCACATTGCAGATTTTATATCAGCTCTATTATCCCCATTTTGTGGGATAACTAAGGAGAAGATGTCTCGAGGCCCTCAGGTTGCAGACATGGAGTACTGAGAGACAGCTTGACCAACAATGTCCACTTGTATAGATGGAGACCCACCTCACCACCACAACTCCAGGTTGATCATGACGATATCCACCACATCAGCTGGCCTCCGAAAGACATTGGGTCTTGCTCCATGAGGTACAAGTCATGTATTATGGTGAGTGTCATTTCAATATATGAGGCATTTGAGTTTGTTACATCTATTACTGCCTTTGATTATGTGACATTTGCTTGGACATTATGCTCTTTGCCCTATTTCACCTTGGTGGTTGACATTGTGCCCTAGTAAGTGGGTCACCCTTAGTGATAGGTATGCTACTGGGAGGTCCTTTTGACGAGTCATCGTGCCATTCCCGACCATACTTTCTGCTTTCCATGCTTCATTCCCTTATCTCCCCACCTTTTGGGTTTTTCGATAGTACTAACCCAAGAAGGGGTTGTCCCTCACTTCATGGGAAGAAGGGGCTGAAGGCCCAAAGGCTTGTGCCTGGCAGCCCAAAGAGGTCTTGAGAGCAATGAAAAGCTTCTCCTAAAAAATCAAAGACCTGGAAAAGCAAACTAACATTATATAGATGTCTCCACTTGTTGAGGTGTGTACACTCATGCGGTGTCCCTTTCTTTCCTTGCATATGGCACTTTGCGTACCTCTTGCTTCAAGTGGCTTTGTCGTACTACCCCCAAATTAATCGATTCACCAATAGGGAGTACCGAAGGTTTTGGACTATTAATTAATTAATGGCAATGAATGGGTTTGGAAAAAGGATGCATTGAAAACGAAGGTGCAACACACTCTCTACAAAGGCACCCATAAGTGAGACACTACAACCCATGGTATGTCATGAACCCCATGCCCAAAAATTTTCCCCTTATCCATAACACATCATCCACATAACTTAGAATGAGGTCCCCTTAGGAAACACCCCTAAACTTGAGGGATGATTTCCCCAATAGGTCGTTTGTCAACCCTCCCATACTCAAACTTGGTAAACTACATAGGGTCTTTGAGCATTAGTTTATTTTGATGAGGTAGTTTGGATGTACATGCTTAGATGGCTCTTTTATTGATTTGACTTACTCATCATGATGCTTTGACTTGATATCCTTGGAGGGCGTATCCATTTGTCTTTGCAAGACCCGACTGGTGGACAAATTTGGAGGAACAAGCCTAGCTTGGGCTTCCATGGGGCTTGAAGCCCGTAGGTTGGATACTAGGGCCCACATGTCTGATAAAGAAGACTTTCCTTTGGAGGCCTAGAAGTCACCTTAGATGACCTCACCATGCCCTCACAGGTCAAATGACTTGCTTTGGAGGCCAAAAATGTCACCTTAAGGGGCTTGACGTCATGCTTGAGGGGGTTTTGAGTGGTGATGAGGACACATGGCACGTTTTGGAGCAAGGAGGCCTTGGACCATGAGGAAAAGTTAAGGATTGAGGACATATGGCCTTTGGAGGCCTAGCACACCTATTGCCAAGCCCATTGACTTAGCCTAAGTGCCAAAACGTGGCCTCAAAAGAGGTTGACGTCATGATTTAGGGTTTTCTTTCATGTGCAAAAGTAAAATTAAATAATATTATTTGTGTAAAGGGGCATGTTATCGCGTAGTTCGTAGTTATGGTAAAAGACAGATGAAAAGAGGTCAAACTGGCGTAATTGAGCCTATCCCACCACTGTCACCTCAATGGGATAGCTCTTTCTGTTTAGGGAGGTAAGGCCCAGGGGAGACGTCCCCGATGACCTGGGGTTTTGAGAAGGCAAAGGCTTTAAAAGGCTAAGTGATAATTTCCCCCTCACAAGTCACCACCGATCAGATAGTCCCGGCTAATCAGCCAATGAAGATGAGTAATAACCAAAAGGTGTACCTGCCCGTGACAAAGCAACAAAGAAACTATGCATATGCAAGACCACTTGCTTGGTTAGTACTTCATATAGTCATGGACTTCTGATATAAAGCAATTGATGAACAATATTAATGAAGCAAGTCAATGATGTACAATGGCAATGATTATAATATGTCACTACACAATAGATGCTAATGGCAATCAATGTAACAATATCAATATCAAGAAACAACGCCTTAGCTAATCATTCAATTGCTTTTGAAGATATAGATGCTGCAATGTATAAAGTTAACTCAAGTAGATAATGGCAGCAATAGGGTTTGTGATTGTTAGTCTAAGCTAGGGTTAGAAAGATTAGTAATTGTTCAAAGTATTTGGATATGTGTATGATCAAGGTACTCAAACAATGGAGGTCTTAGATCAGTGCTTTATTAGGGAAAATGGAGTCAAAAAGGGCTACAAATGTTGAAGGGCCGTGATGATAGTGATAGGGCTAGAGACAAGAGGGTTTGATGTTGAAGTGTTGCTAAAGCAAGGCTTCAACAAGTCAAACCCTAGGGGAGACGACTCACTAAGGTGTAGA
>SNQJ01S0018857.1:424085-441798 GCA_010110895.2 Picea sitchensis | reverse complement strand
ATCTTCTTGAGCCGACAAGGCTTCTAGGGTTATTAGCCAATTCATTAGGGTTTCTCTTGCTTCCCAGAGTCTTCTATTCTCGTCAGGTTCACATGTAGAGGTAAATACCTCCCGCAGCTACCATAATATTAACACCTCCCTTGGTAAGGCTCTGCCATGGTGCCTCTGTGGAACGTCCTCCTCTTCTCTGGTGTAAACCCCTATGTCCTGTCTCTGCCCCTTGTTGGGGTCTCAACATCCATCTGGTGGGCTCTTCAGCCCCATGGAGGTACGAACTAATCATCTCCCCATGTGTACTTGTCCAATGTGGTACCTGTCCGTTGGGTATGATCCTGCATATCAACAGATACGCCCTCCATGGGCTCATAAGTCACAGGGATCATAGCAATGTCAATCACATCTAATCATCAATATTATTAAACATGTGCATAAAACCGATGTGCTCAAAGACATTATACAAATCTGCAATGCACGTTTGGAGGAAGTGACAGGGCGTCCTATTGGGCTAGTGTCCACTGGAAAAGGGATGTTTCCGGAAGAGATTAAATCCAAGTCATGTAAATGGGTGAGGTGGATAAGCGATGTCCTGACAAGGGGTGCAGTGAAAGCAGGGAAATGCAAGGCTTACCTGTGGGTGCCTTTGTAGAAGGCGAGTTGCACCTGTCCTAGATGCAAATGTTTCCAAGCCCATTCATGCCTTTTTTTCTTTCTTCTTTCTTTCTTTTTCTTCAAGACGCTAATCAGGGGACATTGCCCTGGCGTGGTGACCAGTGGTGGCAATGTTACCCACAAGGACTTTCACGAAGATGAGAAGGGTGGCTCGTGATGAGGCCCCCTTTCTCTTGGCCATGCAACCAAGAGCCACTACCCTGGCATGGTAACCAACTACTAGTAGTGTTATACCGCTAGGTGCCCATGGACCTAATAGGCTGGCTCGTGATGAGACCCCCTATCCTCTGACTAGGTCTTGTTTTATTATTTTTATGGGTCCCTCTTGTTTCTTAATAAGAAGCCTTTTACTGCTTTCTCGAGGATCCCTCGGCGAAGCATCTCGAGGTTTTAATTTTAGGCTTTTATCTTTTGCCAGCTGCTTTTACCTTCTGGGCCTTTAGCCCCTTCTTCCCACAAAGCAAGGTGCAACCCTTAAATAATTGGCCAACCCAATGCCCAGACCAATGTGATGGGATGGATGAGCGGGAAGTAATATGGAAAGTGGTAAGTATGACAGGAGCAAACAATGACTTTTCAGAAATCCCCCAAGTGGCAACTCAAAACCTATGGGCACAAGCTTGCTAGGGCATCCTGTCATTCCCCCCAGACATGGTCAAGTGGATAAGTATAAGATCCAAGCATCCATTAGAAACAAAAGGAATTAAATGCACATATTCAAAGGTTTTGAGGATCAGAGTGACACATACCATGATACCCGGACTCATTACCTCATGGAGCAAGAACCATCTTTGATACAGGACCAAGCTGAAGGTGATGGATGTTGTTGTTGCTGACAAAGTGGAGGCATTGAAAGGAAGAAAAGATGGGCCCTCCAGGGCCATGCTCAAGTCGTTCTAGCTCTCGGTACTCCATGTGTAGGACATGTGGGCCTCGAGACATAATCTCCTCGGTTATCCCTAAAAGTGGGGGATAACAGGGCAAAATAAGGGTTGTTGCCCCCTTATTTTGTGTTTACTCTAGATTATGTGGACAAACAATCTTTACGACATTTTGTGTAGATAGAGATCATTTGAATCTCATTTGATAACACCACTGACCCATTGTGAGAAGTACTTGGTTGAAAGTTTTGCTATCCTTGGGAATTTTGGTATCTCTTTCTCTTGCAAATGAATTTTGGTGTTATCTCTTGGTGATTGGATGAAGTGAAGTGATGTGCACCCCTTGAAGGCTCATGTTCTTGCTTTGGATGGTGATTTGCTTGGTGAAACTAGAGTTTGATATCTCTCTTTCTTGGAATTGGTAAGGAAAAATCTGCATTTGTTAGTTATTTCTTGTTTATTCTTGGTTGTTGTTGGTTGAAACCCTAGGAGAAGTATGTTGTATACACCCTCCATTAAGCTTCATCTCACTTTTTAAATTTATAAGTTTTTCTTGGACAAGGGTTGCTAGGAGGAATACGAGTGTGTATACCCTTTTAGATTTTACCCTAGTTTGATTAGCATACCCTAGGGAGTAAGAGTATTTACACCCCTAGGGGTCTTGTTGATCCAACTTGTGTTTAATGACTCCATTCACCCAAATATTAAAGGCACCAATCTGAATTTTGCATTAGAAATATAAATTACTTGCCTTGGTAAACATGAAAAATCAAGATTTTGAGGTTGTCTAAGTTGGAATCAATTTTATGCTTTTTATGCTTGGTTGAGCCACTAGGGTGTCTCAATTTATTGAGTACTTCTCTCTGCTGTTATAAACTTTTATCTACAGCCATTAGGGCAGCAAAAATCCCAATACATTTTCTTTTATAACTTACTATTCAACTGTGGAAAGTTGCTAAAAGTTTGCCACATTAATGTACTAAGGCTAGCGCACTTTTGGGTGGATTATTGGCAAGTTTTAGCGGTTGAATTCTCTGCTCTAATAACTTGTTTGTTACAACCATAAAGTTGATATTTATTTCTGCAGAACTTGTTTACAACAACCTTACTTTGTTGCTAAAATTTTATGCCATCTTCTTGAGCTAAACTAGTCAATTTGCTAGCTTGTCTCTTGTGCTTTTCACTAAGCTTTAAGCAACTTTATTTTGCATCTCTCATTATTAATTTGTTGTTGATATACATCATTGTTTATTGCTGCAATTAGGGACAGCAAGCTTAACTTGCTTGTCCACCTAACAATATAAGCATATACTTGGCTTGTTCTTGTGTCTCAGGCAGGTACATCACTCTTTGCAAGTATTCTTACGTTTTGGCAACCTTTGGTCACCACCAAGACTCTTTCTCAAGCCTTTTCGTGCTTAGCATCTTGACCTATAGGGGCTACACTTCCATCATATCACTTTCCATCTCATTTCCCCCTAGGGTCACCCGGGATTCCCCCCTTGAGGTGATTCTTTCATCTCTAAAGTGACGGGAATACCTGCCTAAGGTGACAGTGGTTAGGTATTCTCTAAGTTGTTTCCATTTGGTGGTTGGGTCGAGCTTTTCCCAACCTATAACTTGTGCGATAACAAGCTCTATTCAAGAATGGATAGAGCAAACTTGTGAATGCATATGCCATGCTCTTTTCCATTTTTGTGAGCTTATTTTTATTTCGCTTTTCAACCATATATTGATGTATGTTTCAGCTCATGATCACTTCATATTTGATATAACCTTGTTTTGGTTTATTGCCAAACACAAGGGGTGTAACGTACCCATCTACCAAGGCTGGGCCACGCTACACCAAGAATGTACTTCTTGAATTGATTTCGAATTCTAATAACATCTAATTAATAAAGGAGCATGAAAGACTCACAGACAATAATCAAGATTCATGCTACAATATAAAATAAATGAACAATATGCCATACACAACAAATAACCAACAAGCATGCACACATAAATACATCTCAGAGATAAATAAATACAGAGTGGAATATACATTATATGGAAAACACAAAGAACACTTATCTTTTCAAGTAAACATTCACCAACTGGCTGCAGACCAAGGACGTTCCTCCCAACCATAGACATTGTTGTTCGTTCACTCTCAACAACAATGTCACCCCTGAGCTAGGGCTATGAATCCACAAGGATGGATCCTATGCCAAATCTAAAAACACACCAGTTAGCTAACAAGCTTTCATGTTTTCTGAACCACACAACAATCCTAATTTCAAGCTCTCTACCCCTCTAGCCTGCACAACCCAAAGAAATGAACCCCTTTTTTTCCATGCTGTCCCTAAGGCTGTTCCATTTCTTTCCAGGGCTCCAATGCTATTGGTCAGGAAATCTCCATGCTGGAAACTCGAAGGAATCTCAGCTGTGGATAGTTCATTTAGAACTACCATCAATCTCATGCACACAGGCATCCATTCCCTCCTAGAATGATTAGTAATTCCTCACAACCATCTAGCAATGGCTCTCTACCTCGAACGATTCGTTTCCATGCTCAGACCAAAAGCACACTAATGAGTAAGAGTGAATGAACGATTCACCATGAATGAGGAAATCCCCTGAAAGAGTGTAAGAGTGATTGGAGAAGAACCCCCAAACAACCCACAAGAGGTGTTTATATATTACATGAAATCAAGAACTACATGGCCTTCCCCCCAAGAAGCTCATGTAACCACTTTTCTCAATTAAAACCAAGATGGGTAAATAAAATATAATTAAAAGACTTAGCCCCTTTAGCCCCCTCTCTTGTGGAATCATACCCCCCTATCTTTTGTCCTTGTCCATCCTGCAGTCAATGATGTATTTTATATAAGTATTACATTTCTGAGGCACTCTGGCCCCTTTTCAACTCTACCGGCTCGCCATCCTAAGTCACAATTACATAATACATTCTAGTTCATAGGGATTAAAACCGGGGTGTTACATCCCCCTCCTGCTATTTTTGGCACTATCCTCAGTGCACAACACCATACCGATGTTGTTAACATTACAAATCTAGGCTCTCTAGCCTTTACTCTGCACGGGCAATCCAACCAACGCTTATATACATAGGTGCTCCAGCCTAAAAATAAGACATGGATACATAGGCACTCCTACCCAAAACATGTACAAAGATTTTACAATTTACAGTTTTGGCAGGAGTTCCAACCAACAAGCTCTCATTCCCCATCAACCTGCACAACCCAAGGAAGTGTACCCCCTTCACTGCTCTGCAGTCCTTCATGCTGTACCACCTCTCTTCAGGGCTTCAATGCACTTGGCCAAGAATGTTTCAGAGTTGTGGCTCCAAGAACTCCAGCTGCAACAAGTCCATTGGAATTTCTTTGTTCCATGCTCTTGTCATTGAGCTCGATTTCCTTCTGGTGTTCTTCTTCTCGAGCTTCCAACTTCAATAGTCAACATCTCATTTGTATTACACACATACAGTCATCATGAGATATCATCATAACAATTTCCAATCATAAATGTCAAATTTGTTTTATACAGGAAAACAAATTTTCCAAGCATGAGCTTCCAGCTCATAATTTGTTTGGCTCTTGCAGCAGTAGATATCCATCTTTACTATGGATTATAGCAGTGCCATGCCCAAGACCATTATTCCTGCAATTTTCTCAACCTTCACTCAACCAAACCAACTGTTAGCATATCATAACAATTTTTAATTTCCCAAATATGTTTTATACAGGAAAACAAAATTCCCCAACCATGGGGTTTTTGTTCATAATGTTTGGCTCTTGCAACAACAAGCATTGGTCTTCTTGATGGGTTTACATCCTTGCCATATCCAAGACCATTCTTGCCGCAATTTCCTCAATGTATACTCAACCAAACAAATTGTCCGTCATTTTTAAATTCTAATTCCCAAAACTGTTATACGAGAAAAATTAAAAATCCAGGCATGATTTTTTGTTCATAATGTTTGGCTCTTGCAGCAGTAGAGACCAGTCTTCCTTATGGGCTTACATTATTGCCATATCCAAGACCGCTCCACCTGCAATTTTCATCATCTTACATGCAGCCAAACATATTGTCAGTAATTCATGTACAATGGCAACACGTGATCTCAGAATTGTTTACAACAACAATTCAATCACTTCCATTAATCCAACTATTAATCGGTGTTAGTCCCTAAAGTTGCACTTGACTGTGAGAGGGCAAGCTACGACATCATCAAGTTATTGCAATGGTTTTATGGATAAAGATTTAAATTGGTTTTTTAACTGGTATGAAGGTTGGGGTCAATGATAGTGTATGATATCAATTCACAAAGGCAAAAACAAATCCATATCTCACCGACTTAGTAAATGGTAGTCAATTCAATAATTAGATGGTAAAAAAATATGAAAGATAAAGAAGCATGTAAGCTTTCAATTTGTCCACTTACATATGAAACTCTTAATCCCAAATATCATTCAAGAGAAAAGAGACATGTACTTGAAAACAAATCTGATTATGAACAAGCAAACAACAAAATTTCCACGGACTTACTCACAAACAAAAAACAATCAAATGCTTAGCATAAGATTAACATGCATTCAAGTAAGAAAAAGATAGAAATATAGACAAGAATAGAAATCTGACCATCAAAAAGCCTTTTCCATTTAGTATCAAGATGAAATAGTTCTTTGTTTTACAATGTCTTCTCAAAACTGGCTAATGGTTCCCAATCAATCCACCCTTTTTCTTGTCTATCAGATCTCCTTTTAAACATTACAATCAGTTCCCAAAGATCCTACTTTCAAGATTACAGTTAAGTTAGGATCCTATTTTCTAGCTGATATTTAGGAGACACATCCTTTGATACATATAATTCAAGCCCCTTAATCTTATCTTTTAGATAATGGCAAAAAATAAACTAGTTCATAAAGTAATGAGATAATCAAATCTCATATAATATAAAGTGGATCTGAAGCTGAGTTGGTCCTCCCAGATGGCTTGAAGAATAGGGCTTTAGTTATGCTGAACAAACTCTTTACATATTCGAAAGTTTCTTGTCACTTATGTAGATCATAACAATTTGTTCAAAACCTTAGTATAGGTAACTTTGAATCAGCAATAGGTCAAAATTGTAAGATATCTGAAGTGTGAAGCCTTCACTATATGATAACAACAGAACCTGTGGTCTTAATTTGTTTCAGTTTAGTCTTCAAAACCACATTGTGCCAATATAATTTGACATTTTCTTCTCTTACCTCTTTGAGTAAAACTTGCCGATCCTTCTTCTTTTTTACCTTCTGCAACTTTTCTTGTTGTTTAGCATTCCACTATTCTAACATGTGTTTTTCTTGCTTCAGGTGCCTGATGGTAGATTTTAATTCTTTTACCCTGTCATATTCATCTTATATCTCCATTCCGAATTCATGATGTTCTTTAACTGGTGCAGGTTGGTTCAAGTCGATAGAGAATCTAGGCTTTTCAACCTTGGACTCATGTTTATAATCCTTATAAGATGAACTGCCAACAACCTCCCCTGCTTCAGCATTATTTGACACTTTAGTCCCCTGTAAATCTTGCAACTCTGTCTCTAAGAAATAATCAAACTTTGATTTGGTCTCAGCCTCAAATGGATAATCTTCAAGATCTGTTGAATAACCTTCTTTTAGAGATGATTTGGGTAAGGTTTTGGTCTTTATCCGTAGCTTTTTAGTGGCTCTGGTAAAATGTTTCATAGGATAATCTGCTACCTATTTTCCCTTCCCATCCCTTTGTTGTTCTTCCAAAGTATCATATTCATCTCTAGGCTCTATTTTGATCTTTTTCCCTTTGTATGAAGAAATGGTAGGCGATTGTCCCTTTTCCTCCCCTGCACTTTCTGTTGTGTTATAATCTATAACAATTACATGTTCATCTTTAAGAGAAGGATTAAAGAGAGATTTTGACTCCAACCTGAATTTATTTGTTACCCTAGTCTTAGACCTGCTAGGGAAATTTACCACAGTTTTACCTTTTCTTGCTCTGTTCACCTGCTTAGCTTTATCACCTACAATTGGTTCCTTTTGTTTCTGCTTTGATTGTTTGATTTGTTGCTTAGTAGACCTTTTGAGCTGGATTCTTTTACTGTCTTTAGGTTCTTCTTTTGGAACAAGCAAATGACTATCCAACTCAACCTTTGTTTTTTGCTTCTTTTTCTGTGCTTTAGTAGTTTTGACTTCAAGGAGAGATTTAGTTAAAGCCTCTGTCTCCTGTTGCAATTGTAGTTTTCTCTTACTAGATCGAGTGACTCTAACCACATGAGAACTTTCCTTCTTTGTAGCAACAAGGGTTTTAGAAGTTCCATTTTCCTTTGTTGATTTCTATTTTGGAACCAATTTGGGTTTGGGTTCCTGTTCTTTCAGTTCAAGGGATTCTAATAACCAATCCCAGGAACGTTTCACTTCATCCAATGCATACAAAACTAAAACTCTTATCAATCTCTGATGAAAAAGACTCTTAATGGCAGTTGCAGGGTGAGATTGTATTCTTTTAGACATCTTTGTCAGACTTTTCAATAAAAAGAATGGTAAACATAAAGGAATGTTACCATTTAAGTGCATTAACAATCTGATGTGATAAAGATGTACAAATGAAAAACGTCCTTCACAGGTAATATACCTGCGAATCACCATTAGGGCAGTTTGCCACTCCTTCAACCAGCTCTGTGGGATACCTTGACTCCAATTCGGATCTTGGTGTTTTGGGAGCAAAAACTGGTTGACAAATTGCATTGGCATCTCTTCTTTCTTCCACCACCTCTCTCCATACACAGATAGCCTGCATGCTGTCCCTATTGAATGCTCAGTTACATGAATTACAACTTTTCCCACCATAGTTGCAAAGCCATCAAAATTTTGAGCGAACATTAAAGAAACTTGTTCATGATAACCCTGTAACATTGAGAAAAAATTAAACCATCATGCACTTTTGAACCTCTCTGAAGTCTCTGGGTAAGCTTCGAGAAAATCAACGTCCTCTGGTTCTAGTCGGGAAATTTGCCCACTCTTCTTAGGCGCCATCACAAAGATCACGATCTATGAAACTCAAAAATTGCTAGGGTTGGTTATAGTAACACCTTTAGATCCTCTGAATCAGGAGCGTTGTAGAAAATATTTAACACCTGCAAAAATTATATAGACCAAAGCAAATATGGTGGAAGACTCGGGTTTGATCTGTCAGCAATGATTATATGACACTCAACAAACCTGCAAAGAAAACATGGAGGAGTACAACCCGATTTTTGCAAATGAATATCTTATCACATCCACGACCTGATATTGATCATTAGTGATGGTAGCTTCTTAGGAAAAGATCTCGGGCACGATCTGTCACGTTCTCATGAAGTTGGCGCATGCAGAATAATGATTACCCTGGCGCTACAAGAATAGCGCTATTCTTGTAGCGCATTTTCCTTTTAATATAAATTCAAATTTAAAAGTAGGAAAGGACTTATGATTTGATGGAGAGCTCTAAAAAATGTCTAATCCTATACTTAATCACACAAATGCATGTTAAAAAGACCCAACAAAAGGATAATGCAAGCACTTCAAAAACTATAGAAGAAGAAAACGAGCATAGAATAAAGCTAGGAAAGGATAGGGCAGTGAAAAGGTTTTCTGATCAGTCATTTGCAAAATCAAGGACTAACAACTGGAATAAACCCCTCATCCTCTACACATGTATTATTAGCCAATCTTTTCTTTTTTCTATCCATCAATACTTTTTTATTGCTTTGTTCCCTCAACATAGCTTTTCTACAATTCATCATTATATAACTACTTTAACCTGCAACTTTCTTGTTGCAATATCTAATACCTCCCGAAGTATTCTCAACTTCATGAGTTAGCAATACTCACATCATTTCAATTGTTAACATAATCATTTCTATGCTATATAATATATACATGCATTCTCCAAAATGCAATCAATAATTCCTTTACTACCACTTGTAACATTTTCAATAGCACCAAAAAACAATCTCAAAATTGTAATGAACAACAATTCAATCACCTTCAACTAGTATTCATATTAAATATAACGCCACTATCATTCACTATGCATTTTCAGCACCACAAGCTTTTTCATAATACAACAAATAATTACCAATAAAATAAAAATCTATGTGCCAATACCCATGGCCACATCTACACAATGCATCCCTGCATTGACTACATAATACCACATAACTATGCTATGCACTCCACCATGGTGAGTTGGAAGGTCTGGCCAACGCCTCAACACATCATCCGAACTCTTCCCAATATTGCTTGACTATTTGGATGCCCTCCTCTTCAATCCATACACCAAGGAATCATAATTCCTAAGTGCTCTTCAGTTTCGACAAAGAGGTTGCAGTCCAAACAACAACTATATAGGGGAAACCATTGAGCACTCACATAGCGTTATAGCCCTTCCATATCTAACCATATCATGGTCTTGCACATGACTAGCTCTATGGTTATTCATTGCTATAGCAGGAGTATGTCTCCTGACTTGACCTGGTAATGATTTCATAACCAATCATAACACAATATACAACTAACATTTCATCTAAATGCATTTTAGCATCAACAACATTTACATACTCTAGGTCTTCAGCCATTACATATCAATTTAAATATGGAAAATATTAACTGAGGGAATTCTTACTTCAATTCCCTTAAAAATTTATGCATAAGAAGCAACCAAATGCATACCTACATGGGTGTTAGCAACCTACTTGATGCTACTTGATCAGTTGGTATTTGTAGAAGCTCTTAGGCTTCCTCCTCCATCCTTTTGATCACTATTCCTACCACCTCATGGGTCTTCACATAGATGGAAGTCATAAGAAGCAACAACATCCACATCTTTAACTATGCTATCTCATTTTTCTTGATTACATAATCCATCATTAGTCATACTCAATTTCCATAACATCAGTATTTCATGTATATAACAATAGACTATTCTAAGTCCACAAGCATGCCATATGCATATCCAAGCATGTACATATGCACAAATGCACACCCATATGTGCTAAGCATTATTGTCAACATGCCTACTAGTGCATATGCATTCTAACTTCATTGTAAGCATCATGCACTCTAGTGCATTTTTGTTTCAATTCACTTATTTATTTATGTTGTAGCTGGTTGTCCTTGAATTTCTCTAGAGCCTTGTTGCCTTGTGCACTCCCATTCTGCTCATCTGCACTATTGTTCCTTGGTTTGTACACTCTCCAACCAAGTTCCACTTGGCCATTCTCAATCCAACCAATGTGTTATATTTGCAACAATGTTTCTTAGGAAGTCATATCCAACTTTACCTTTATCAAGCATTCCAACACCTTAGAATGAGGTAGCTCACAACATTCCATAGCTCTACTATCACAACATCCTTGAATCCACTTACCGATAATCATTCCACATCCCTGCTATTACTTCTAGATTTCCATTGGATTACTTCATTTAACAATTCCCTGTGAAGCCATACTTTTCCCACTCGAGATCTATTTTCATTCAGTAGCACTTTTTAGGTGAAAGAACCTTCACATTCTATCCTTGATTTCTCTGCATTGGTATCCTACTTCCACTTTGAACTTTGATATCAGAAGTGGTTTTCTTGGTCTGAGTAATTTTAGACAAGGTAGCTAAGTCATATCTAGCAAATCCTTCCCAAGCACTCTTGTGCTTGGCACATAGAAATTATTCACACATCACCTCCTAATCTCCATGTTCTCTTTCACATTAAACTTGCAACTATCTACACATCTCTACCTTCAAGGCTATGGAGTCTTGCTTTTTCTTTATGTTCCCATTAATGACATTCTTCACCCATTGGCGTCATGTCCTATGTGAGGCTTCTTGTTGTTGTGCCCGTACTTCATTCAGATTTTGTAGCAGTTGACTAATAATTCTTTTGTTCCATTCTTCTTGAGTTTTTTATCCACTTTTCATCACTTGCCTTGTAGCTTTTTATTGCCTCATCCAACCTTTGCAAGCTTTGTCATGCTTCCATGACTCTGATACCCAATCCTAGGCTTCAAGTTATCTGATTATACCTCTAATTCTGCAAAGTGTGCAAGCAACCATTTTTTTAGAATTATGCATATTATAGAAATTTGTCAATTAATGATACAGGTCCTTTTTCTGTTCAATTCATGAATTATATCATAGCTCTCCCAATTCCAATAATTTCAACTTAGTTTCCTCTGAATCAACTTTCCAACGGTTGTACCCTAAGTCAAAGGGTTCGGCGAACCTAAACCTTGAGGTTCGAAGTTCGACGGACCTCAAAACAAAATTTAGGTTCGGATCAGGTTCGACTGAGGTTCGATTCAAGTTCGCTTTGTTTGATTCAACCAATGAAATGTGCCCTCGAAGGTACATACAACCATCAAATGTGCAGTCAAACATCGAGGTATCTCTCCAGGCTCCCACAGGCTACAACTAATGGCACACATAGCTATTTTATATATATATTTTAAATGTATATAGTCGAACTTGAAGTCAAACCTCATCCGAAAATTCGAACCTGAATCGAACCTAATCCTTGCCGAACCCAAACTCGAACCCGAACCATGTGACATAGGTTGTACCCATGCCTCATTTCGATGTTCGAGCTAAAAGTTATGGCTTCCTGAAAAAGCCACTTTCTCCCCTTTTGTGCGTTTTCTCCATTGGTATAATTTTATTGAAATGCCAACTTCTGTCAACTGGAGACAAAAATATGTCAGGAACTATAGAAACTTTTGTATGATACATAGATAATAATAATGACAAAGAATTAATAACTCTCAGATTTTCAATCTGATGCTCCAGTAAAAAACTGCAACAATCTGGAATCTGTAACTGTCTTTTTTCACCTCTTTTTCCAAAATTGGCTATCTCTCAATATGTGCATTTCTGGAAAATTTCACTAAACCAAAGTTGTTTGTCTTAATGAGTATATAAAATGTTCAGTAAATAAAATTTTCTAGTTTTGTGATCCAGGGTCACTTTTTCTCCAAAAATCTCAAAAATCCCCAAAAAGTGGCCCAAAATATTGGATTTTGGCTTATTTTGGCATCCCCATTCCAATCCGCTTAGAATGTATTCAGTTTATTCACAAATTATTCCTATGTATGCTTTTTGGACTCCCTCCGAGACTTTCAGCGTCATTTAGATCCCTGGCAATGATCTCGACCCAAATCTTTAAAAACCACTATTTTGCTATTTTTCATAAATCCAAGCAGAATTGGACAAGAGCCCTCTATGACACTTTTGTAGATATCGTCTCTGCGGACAAAACCCATAATTTTCATCTCAGTCCGACTTAATATGCTCCAGTTTGGCCAAAATAAGAAAATGGCTCCAAATTGTTTTTTTTTTTTCGAAACTGATGGATAGTCTTGCTTATGTGGAACTCTGCACTGTTGATCTCAATTCGAAAGAGATCTAGACCGTTGATTTGCTCTAACTACCTCAACTGTCGACCCGACTGTCGGTCGTCAACCCCTTTCCTTGGCAATTGGTCCAAACACCTCTCTGAACTAGCTGACCCAACCGTCGACCATCGACCATCGACGATTCCCATTGGCGGATGAAAACTCTCTCCATTTGGTTAACTTGTCCAGCGACCATTGGCCATTTCTTTGTTGACGTGGCATGACATGTAGACTCTAACACGACATTTTGGATGATGTGGCATGACATGTGGATGCTAACGTGGCATGACATGTCATCACCCTCTTTCCTTCATCGACCATTGATAGTTTCTCTTGGATGATTCGACACTTCGCCAACCCGACCGACACCCGACCATCATCCCATCAACCATCGACGTTTTCTCTCAGTTGATCGAACACTTTACTAAATCGACTGACTCGACCATCAGCCATTTCCCTTGGACGACTAAAAATACTTCGCCGAATCTAGCTGACCTAGCCGTCGGCTTGTCGACCATTTCCCTTAGATGACTAAAAATATTGTGCCAAATTTGACCGACCCGACCATCGACCCGTCAGCCATTTCCCTTGGACGACTAAAAATACTTCGTCGTCTGGCCGACTTGATCGTCGACCCATTGTCCATTTCTGTTGGGCGACTAAAACACTTCGCCAACCCGACCGACACCCATCAGCCATTTCCCTTGGCCAACTCCAACACTTAGAAAAATCTTTGATCATTTCTCGACGAATCTAGAATGTCAATCTAACATTCAAATTGATCTTGGCCGTTGATCTTCTCCCAACTCCCATCGATCGAAAATGAATCGAGACCGTCGATTGGACTCATCTTCCCAACTATTGAAAATGAATCTCGTCCGTCGATCTGGTAATGTTGCCAAACTTAGAAAACATTAGAAATTTTTAAAATTTTTCAAGGATGAATCTGGGTCGTTGATCTCAAGATTGAACACGATCTCGGTCGTCGATTCATCAAACTCTTCCTAGTGCTACAACGACCATTAAAATTTGAATTTTCAACCTTGCAAGTCGAATTTAACTCTGCAAATGGACTCCATTAAACTTCTTAGACAGTCTTAAATCATTTAAACTCATATCTGCTCACGAATTTAGGGATTTTCTCTCTAATTTTCCACCAATTTCCCCCACATTCACTCAAACCAAAGTTTGGAACAATGAATTTTCCCAATTCGCATTCGTTTCAGCCCATACTAGTCCACGTTTCAACCAGAAGCTCTGATACCAATCTGTAAGGTACCCAGCCACCAAGGTCGAGCCACGCTATTCCAAGAACGAACTTCTTGAACTGATTTCAGATTTTGATAACATCTAATGAATAAAGAAGTATGAAAGACTCACATGCAATAATCAAGATTCATGCTACAACATAAAAGAAATGAACAATATGCCATGCACAATAAATAAACAACAAGCATGCACACAAAAATACATCTCAGAGATAAATAAATACACAACGGAATATACATTATACGGAAAACACAAAAAACAATTAGACAACAGACGTTCCTCCCAACCATAGACACTGTTGTTCGTTCATGCTCAACAACAATGTCACCCCCGATCCAGGGCTATGAATCCACAAGGACGAGTCCTATGCCAAATCTAAAAACACACCAGTTAGCTAATAAGCTCTCATGTTTTCCTAACCACACAACAATCCTAATTTTCAGCTCTCTTCCCCTCTATCCTGCACAACCCAAAGAAATGAACCCCTTTCTCTACCATGTAGTCCCTCGGGCTGTTCTATTTCTCTCCAGGGCTCCAGTGCTATTGGTCAAGAAATCTCCATGCTGGAAACTCCAAGGAGTCTCAGTTGTGGATAGTTCTTTTAGAACTACCATCAATCACATGCACACAAACATCCATTCCCTCCTGGAATGATCGATAATTCCTCACAACCATCTAGCAATGGCTCTCTATCTCCAACCATTCGTTTCCATGCTTAGACGAAGAGCACACGAATGAGCAAGAGTGAATGAATGATTCACCGTGAATGAGTAAATCCTTTGAAAGAGTGTAAGAGTGAATGGAGAAGAACCCCCAAGCAACCCACAAGAGGTGTTTATATATTACATGAAATCAAGAACCACATGGCCTTCCTCCCAAGAAGCTCATGTAACCACTTTTCTCAATTAAAACCAAGATGGGTAAATAAAATATAATAAAAAGACTTAGCTCCTTTAGCCCCCTCTCTCGTGGAATCATAATCCCCTATCTCTTGTGCTTGTTCGTCCTGCAACCAACGATGTATTTTACTAATATATATAGAAGTATTACATTTCCGAGGCACTACGACTCCCTTTCAACTCTATCATCTCACCAGCGTAAGTCGCAATTACTTAATACATTCTAGTTCATAGGGATTAAAATCGGGGTGTTACAAGGGGAGAGCTCATGACTTAAATACGGAGCTAGAATAGTTGCATTGGCTCTATGATTTCACCTAGCTTTTGTACTTCTTTATTTTATATTAGAGTAGGATGAATAAGCTCTTGAAGAGCATTGGAGTAGGAGGAATAAGTTCAATACTTGTCAGCATTAGTTAGATGTTTCTTTTTGAAAATTATCATGGACTTATGATGTGGTGTTTTGGGTTGGGAGACTTGACCAACCCCACCACATGTTTTCTCTCCTCTTGTGACTTGTTATAGTAGGTACATCCAAAGATTTTAAGGTTCTCATGTATACACTCTCATGAAGAGTACATGTCCCTATGTTGGAGCCAGTTGTTACCCCTCATATTGGATGAAGCTTGCACTTGTGATTTTCATCATAACACTTGTTATTTTTTATCACAAGAATCGACTTGCAGGATGACATTGTTGGGTCATTTGATGGACTGGGGGTACATGTGTGCTTTGTCTTAGGGATGTTTCTATCTTTTGGTTGAATTGATGCTTTGGCAATTGACTAGTAGGTGTTGGATGAGATGTCCTCATGGTGTTCTGATTGATGAGTTTGCATGAACCTAATGGTTGATATCTTGATGATGTAGTGCGGTACCCTTCTTTGACATTGTCGACATGTTTGGAGTTTCATGAAGGGTTTTGTTTAGCATTGATACATTTGTTTAACCCTTGATGTATATTATGGAGTGGAAACCCATTAACTTAAGGTCTCCCTAAGTTCCAATTGTTAATAATTGCTCCTTGCCATGATGATTAGATTAAAGAGTGCTTTGCCATGGATGAGGTATTTATCTTCATTGAGGTGGAGCACCCTGGCACTTTGGATGTCATATTACCTATGGTTTGCACCTTTGAATGGTTGACATTACTCTCTTGTGAAGCCCTTGGCATAATTATCCCTTTTCACATGGTTCTAGACATTTCAGTGGTTATTATGATGTGATTAGGGGCTTCTAGTGTGAGCACCCTAGCTCATATGGGTTGTGTTCACATTTGGATGGGTTCATTATGATGTAAAATATGCATATAAACCCCTAGATGGTGTGCTCACCTTTATGCACATATGTTGAAGCAAGTCACATTATTTGCTTGAGTGGAGGGGCCATACCCTTGGCCTTGGAATTCATTGGGTTGATTTGGTCAAACTTCATAGGATGGATGGAGAAGGTTTATATTCATTGGATCTATCCACTTGCGCATGTTTTGAGGAGTTTTAACCACCTTGGAGCATATTTTATTATTATTTGGATGAGTTGATTTTGCCAAACTTAACAAGATGATTGCACATTGGAGGAAACACTCTTTTATTTTGGGGAAGTTGTTGAAGGTCTCGAGACCTTTGATCTATCATGCATGTGAAGTGCTTCACCGACTTGGCACTTTGCACACTCTAGGTCACCCTCCTCTTGTGCACATGGTTTAGGAAAATCGACACATGGATTTGCAAATCAGTGGATGGTTTTGGCTCATGGTTTGAAGATTATTTAGGAAATTAACCACCTTGTACATTTTTCTAAGATGAGTTGGTTATGGCATGTGGAGGATTGATGAAGGTGTACACATGGATCTAACCACCTCGACACATTTCTCTAGGGTGCACCCCTACTCAAGGAATATTATATTATTTTCCTTGTCCAAACAGTTATTCGTGAACATTCTTCAAAGGTGCTCAAAGATTATTTTATTATTGATCGACTCCTTTGCACATGCATGGAAGGTTGTTACAGATTGATCAACATGCTATTAGGTTGGTTAAGAAGGCGTTATAGTTTTGAAGGGTTTGTTACACATTTATTGAGGACGTGTTAATATTTTATTGGGGTTGTTATCGCACAGTTTGTAGTTTAGGTCAAATGGTTGAAGGATAGGGGTCAAACTGGCGAAACAGGAACCTTCCCCACCCAATGTCACCTCGATGGGGAGGTTCTTTCTATTTAGGGAGGTTAGCCCAGGGGAGATGTCCCCGGTAACCTGGGGTTTTGAAGAGGCTGAGATATAAGGTTAGAGTCAAAGTTTCCCCTTCACAGGTTACCATCAAAATCAGAAGGTCCGACTAATCAGCCAATAATGAAGTATAGTCCCAAATGAGAACACCTACCCGTAACAAAGCAACAATAGAAAAATATATGTGCAAGCTATATACAAAGGATTAGCATTTCATATGACCATATGATATAATTTAAGCAATATAAAGCAATAGATATTAATGAGATGAACGTTTTGTCAATTATCTATGGAAAGAGCATTAATTCATCAATAACTATCAAGATGAC
>SNQJ01S0018857.1:398583-408872 GCA_010110895.2 Picea sitchensis | reverse complement strand
TCGCTAAGAGGAAGTGTTGATGTTTGGTAGCTTCGGTATTCTTAGATGAACCTAGGTGTTGGGCATGTGGGAATCCTCGTTGGCACCTCACTGTACTTTCATTGGGGTGAAAACTCCCTTGGATTGGAGCTGGGGGGTCTGTGGGTTTGGTGATGGGCTTTGTGGCCTTGTGTTGGGGCTTCACACCCAATTAGAAGGTCTAATTTGATGTTGACTTGTGGAGGGGCTTCTAAGCTGACCCCTATGACTTGTATACAAGGAGTTGAGTATGATGTGACAATTCATTATGGTGTGGATGCTTGGTGATTTCAGTCTAGCTGTTTGGTGACCCAAGTCCAGCCATGCAGGAGGCTGAAAGGCCTTAGTTTTGTTGTCTTGTTTTTGTCTTGGGCAGGTACTGTGAAGAGGAGGGCTGCGACTGGTGCCTAGAGAGCTGCCATAGGTTAGTTAGAGGCTCGATTAGCCTAGGAGAGGCAGCCGCAGCCTAGAGGAATACTCATCCAGCTTGAGGGGGTTGTAGGAGGTAGTTGCAGGCTGGTACAGAGGTACGGCTTGCCTGTTGGAGGTGTTTAGGGCAGCCGCAGGCTAGGACAGCAGCGAAAGAGGCTCGGACTGGTGCCAGGAGGTGGCAGCAGGGCTGCTGTGAGGGTGCCTCAGGTCGAGGAATGCTGCAACAGCCTAGCTGCAGCAAGAAAAGGAGCTGCAGGTGGACGGCCAACAGGTACAGGGGCTGTACACCTGTTCTGGGTAGTTTTGAGGCCTGTTGGGGAGGTGTAATAACCAGGAAATGAGACTGTTACAGCCTATATAACAGCAAACAAAGGAGCTGTTACAAGCAGAACTTCTAGGCAGCTTTAGACAACCTTAAGGACTGAGGCAGTCTGTACAGGTGACCAACAAACAGAGGATACAGTGACCAGACTTATGCACGGAAATCGAGGAGGGTTTTGTGAGTGTTGTTGGCATTTTCTTTCGTACAAGAATTGGGCCATTGTCCCTGGTACGGGAGACCATGTGTTCTGGATTTAAGAACAAGTGATTTTGGGCATTAAATTCTTGTGTACCTGTGTATGATTCAGTTATTGGTTTACTTTTTGTTGTGCTAAGGTGTTAAGCATCCCAGTGTGTTTATATTTACAGTTCAAATTGTGTAAGTTTGTGTATTCTGTTGAGAACATAGACCAGGCCTGAGGTGCGTGTGCACCTAGTCTGGGTGCACTATGAAATCTAACAAGCTGGGGGGGTAACAAGATTCAAATGACAAACCTCTTAAGTTTTGGTGTATAACTTACCAAAGTGTTGCCACCAAAGACCTAGCAAGTGGAAAGGGTTCAAGAGTCAAGACTGAAGATTGTAAAAGATAATAAAATTGAAAAAAAAATAGACAAAAGAAACAAAATTTAGTGTATTGATCAATGATATCTAGCAACAGATTCTTCCTTTTGTGAAAAGCACTGGAATAGGAATTTTTTTTTGTTGGGACCCTATAATCCTATAGCTGACCAATGATGCAGATTTGTGTTGCTTTATCAAGAAATCACCTCTTAAGGCACATTAAAATGCCTCTAGTAACCTCCCCATCATGAAATCTCTCCTTACCATAAAAATATGTTGGGTTTAGAAAGTACCATCAACGTGTTAGGGGGAATGCAATTGCCTATCCCAACACACATCAATATTTTTCCAAAGGCACACATATAGCCTCATCATCCCCATATCTTCTTTTGATGGCCTCCTTGGTGAGATCCATTGCCTCATAAATGTGACCCAAAGCAGGTTTGTCCTCATCAACCTTCCCAAAAGTTCAAACATTCAAATTTCAAATTAAAATCACATGTTGATTCTAGATTAGGAATTCAAAATAAATGAAATTTGAAAATGAAATGAATATCGAAAAAGTGTAAGTACCAAAGTACTTTGACAGGTGACTTTGTCACATCAATAATCTCTTCAACATCATTCCAAAAACCATCATAAAACACAAGAGTATTTCCATGCCTTCGATTGTTCTGGAATGTTTAGATGCTATCCACTTAGGTTCCACAAACCATATAATTAGTTGTGTTATTATTAACAATCTATATAACATGTTCTCCCACCTTATGAACCACTTCCTCCATAAGGTGATATAACATTTGGGCACTTTTAATCTTGTCTGAGGCATCCACTGATTTGAGAAACATTGTGCCCTTTGTACTAGATACAAGGAAATTTATTAAGGTCCTGTTCCTTGTATCTGGCCATGTATCTCGTGATGGTGCACCCTGTTTCTCCACATGATGGATGATACTCAACAAGTACAACATTGACATCCTCAACAATTTATGACAACAAATCTGTCTTAAGACTTTTAGAGGTAGGAACTTTGAAGTTTGAACCTTAGACTTGCCACAACGACTACATCAATCAAAAATTGATAGTAAGGGATTATGGCACAGTTGAAGGGAATGCCAGAATAGTACAAAAAAATAGCAATGGCCTTCCTTGCTTGCACATGGACATTTTTTTCCAACCCATGCTTTCTAAGTTAGGTTGGGAACTGGGTTGTTTGCGGGGAGCAAAAGGTGTTTATATTTCCACCCACATAGCTAAGATTTGTAGGAATGGGACGACGCAGCATTTGGATTTGACTTTGAGCCTGAGGTGTGGTTGGAAAACTTTGGCCTGGCATTGGAGGTTCAACAAAGGGAGGCGACAATAGCGTAATAGAAGAACTTTGGCCAATGCTGAGTGTTGCCATTTCTGCATTTAGTCAACGTTTCTTTCTTTTAACCTCATTAAGGGTTTCTATGGCCAAGTTGGTTTGGTCACTTGGTGTTTAACATCTTGTTCAACACTGGGGCAAGGACTAATGTCATGGCTGGGAATCTGGGCAAGGTCGTATTTGAATCTATGTATGCTTCCAGTACAAGGATTGTGGCAAAATTTACATTTAACCTTAGCTGATCCCAGAATATTTTTGCAGTAAATCCAAACAAAGTCCTTATCCCTTGACATTTCACAGTATTTGTTCACTGTTTTGCTGCTGTTTTGGTTTATGATTGTTTAAGAAGTTTGTGGGAACTTGGGAAGGAGGGTTTGCTGCTGTTTTATCTGGTTAGTACCTGATATGATATGGACAGGAGAAACATGCGAAGAGCCTTGAAACCCTGAAAAAACCAATAGTAGAAAAAAAACCTATAATATGGCTCTAAAAAATCCTGAAAAACAGTATAGAAAACCCTAAAGAAATTCTATAAAATTGCTATAAACCCGAAATAACTAAAAACTGTGTAGGGTTACCTCTTAAGCTCAAAACGGTGTTGTAACCAATGATATTAGAAGTTAGAACCAAAACCGGCCAAGAGTCAGACCGGGATTGGACCGAAATCAACCAAGGGTTAGATTGAGACCAGACTAGAACTGTTTGGAAAACTGGGTTGAAGAACCAGTCGACTAAAAATACATAATTATGCAATTTGTTTTTAAAATTACATATTCATGTACATCAATGTGAATCCAAACCATTAGACATCAAATATGCAAAGTTTGTTCATGTATATAGCATGTAAGGCCTTTTTTTGGCTTGATTTTTTCAGTTTTTTGGTTATGATGTTGTGTGGGTGGGACCCAATTTTTTCGGGCCATTCCAAATCAGAACATGCTGAACCCGCTAAACCAGCCGGCCGAACTGGTTAAACCAACCAAACCTGTTGAACCAGCTAGCCAAACTGACTCTCTGAACTGCCCAGCTCGGAAGGGAACTAGCCTACTGATCCAGTTCAGCAATCAGTTCAGCCCCTCTCCAGTGTGAAACAGTCTGGACCAGTCAGTTCTGAGAACATTGTTGCCCATTGAGTCTCTTGCTCAACTGGTATTCTCCTAGGAGTTCTTTCTTGGCAACTATTGTTTTCGTGTGTTGGCTTATCAGGTTTTGTCACTCGTCTATTAATTGAAGCTGTTGCAATGTTGTTATTAACTTATTTCTAAAATTTTATTTAGATTTTCTGAACTGGTGAATATCAGGGCACAAACATAACTTCAGTTCATTAGTCATCCCATTTTCTCACTGCTGCTGCTGTTATTTAATATGTATGTCTCTGGGATGGTATTTTGTGGTAGAACTACTGAATCTTTTTATATGGTGCTATAATTAACAAAATAGCGATCATCTATCTACTACTATCTAAGCAAACTACTACATTGAATATAGGTATACATGAGTGTGAGGCTTCACTTTGCCCGGGTACCATCAAAGTGCCATTTTGTTAAAGTGCAGCATATAAAGCAACCCAATCGTGTTCTTCTGGAGTGTATTAAGGAAAAGTGGATAGTAGAGAATGGATTTTTACCAAGTGGGAATGACAATGGTCCCCAACAAAGCATTTGGGAAAATCCTCTAGACTGCAAAGTTTTGATGACAGGTATTGATCAGTTTCCTTTATGGAATCAGTAGGATCAAACATAGCAAAGAATTTTATTCTCATTTTCCCATTCTCGGCCATGTTTGAGGATACAATCCATTTGCAGTGTTAATACAGTTCAAATTCTTATTTACAGCTTTGGTGAAATAGTTACACTAAAAGACTCAATTAAGATGTAAAAAACATTCAATTAAAAGAAGGAAGTGTTTCTTATGTTTATTTTGCAGATGAAGAAAAGCAGAATTTGCAAGAAGCTGGTCCTGGATCTCTGCAGGCAAAAATTCTGAAGAATGTAGCTAGAAGAATAGAGGTGCAGCTTGATGCTGAATACAAAAAACGTAACTGTAAAGAAGCCTTCCGGTTTGAACCCAAAATGAAGGAGAAGGGTCTGCTTGATTTGAGAAACAAACAGCCAGATAAGTCTGTGCCTGCCTCTGTTCCTAAGCCCAAATCTGCATCTTGAGGGAGTTATTTGTAATTCGGGCAGTGTTTGTTCATGACATGCTAATTATTGCTTGGAATAAAACTTGAGGTCTCTTTGTGAAATAAAATCAACGTGTTCAATCCTTATTGTTGGTATGCTATATGCAATTTTTTGTGTTTCTGGAAATGTCTGGGCAGGACCCCTGAAACACCGTTTTGCATTTTGGAAGTGGGTCTGATGTAAATTGACTTAGAAACACTGTGGATACATTTCAGGATCTGATGTAAAAAAAAATCCTAAAAGCAACTACACACCCTAACCTCACATGAGTGCACCAAGAAGCCTCCTTAATCGTCAAATGTATTGACTGTATTCATTTCTTAAGCTGAATGTTCAGTATCTCCAGCAATCTTCCCATTCATCTATAACGTGCTGGTTATAGGGCAGATTGATCTAATTCATCTGATTTAGTACATGTTTAGTGATTTTAACTGGATATAATAGCAACATGTTAAGCATCTTTTCTTTTCTCATATGTGTGGTATCTTGATTTCACATGGGATATGGTAATCTCATCATAGTTACTGTTGTCTTTTAACAGGGGAATCATGCGATAACCTCAGCATAGTTAGTGTTGGCATGTAAAAGGTAGGTTTCAAATATCTTTTGTGACTTAAGATAGCTTTTACTTGAATGTTACCACTGTTATTTGTGGCTGCAACACAAGTCATTGACTGCCGATAGCCCTTTTCTTTGGCAGACATATGGGAACTCTAAAAAATCCAGTTAAAACCACAAACGAATAATCTGTTCTTTTATTCAGTTGAAGTTATACGAGAAGATGCAACAACCCGTGGTGTTTCTTTCTCTATCATGCTAAAGAGGCATACATCCAAGTATAGATAATGATCGATCATAACATGAAAATGCCTCACAATCTTCAGGCTATGAGGTGTAATTAGACACTTGAAAACACAAGAAAACATGCTCTCTGCTATAAAGAAATTAAAAAAACAAAGGCTGTCGGCATATAATAGGGGAGGTGGCAAGGGCATATATGCCAAACAAGGAAGAGCCCATTCTGTAGTATTTAGAAATGTTTGCTTTGAATATAACTGTCATATAACATGTGATCTTCTCACTAGATGTCTTATGAAGTTGTCAACTGTTAGACAGAGCAGGCAACACCATGCTCAAAGAAAAATAAGTATGATACTATATAGTAGCAATGATGATCTACAGTGATAGCTCTCTTTTTGGCTTCTAATTGATGAGTGGTGATTTGAAATTTTAGTCTCATGGTTTTTTTTGCATGTGTATTTGTCGCTTCCCTGTTGTATTGTATCTGGTCTTTTCTGATTTTTTTTTTCCTGTTTGGATATTATATCTGTATCTGCTCCCATATCTGTTTCAGTGCAACTTAGGTAGTTTTTCATATTGGAACCAAGGTTCATTTATCTCAATACTTCCTCATTTCAGGTGCTGCCAGAGTTGTGGCATCAGTCAGGTCACAATCTGGAGTGTGGTTTTGCCATTTGGAGTTAAGGTCATTTATCAATCAAGTTATATTAAACATTTTCAAGTGTATTCTTTTGGCCAATTTATTGTATTTTTAAGTTGTTTCATTGCCACTTTAGCATCTTTTGACTACTCCCATTGCCTAGAATTCTTTGTGCAGAAAGACATTTTATTTTTTCTCGACGTTAACTAAGCCAACAATTATTAATAAATCCAATCTAAACCATACTAAGGGTAGATTTTCACTTAAATTTTAATTTGTAGTCTAAAACATTAGACAACTTGATGTCAATTATCTCGACTGAAAAAGGACTTCAGTCTTCTTGTTTGATTGATGCAAATAATTCAACTGATTCATCTTCAGTTGTAATTAATTAAAAATCCCATTTTTTATTCTCTGATGAAAAATTTGACCTTTTACGCCTATCTCCTGGAGTTCTTATGTACAGAATCGTAAATGGCCCAAGTGACAGTGAGAAAATCGATTCCTAATAAACATGAAGTTATATTTGGGCTAAGCTTCTCCAACTCAAATAGAAGAAAAAAACTCTTGGATAGGTTTTTGCAGAAAATAGAGTTATGACTACATCGGTTCCATGTTCATTGTGTAAAATAGGAATTGTTGCCGCCTTTATACACACCTGAGTGACGTGGAAGAAATATTCAATCCACTTGGTGTGTCCTTGGGGGCAAGACTCTAGTCAAGGTGTTGTCCCTTGATTCTCAACTCCTCCGTCTAGGCCAACTCCTAGCGAAACCAAGGGGGGTAGTCCCTAACAAAATATACAAAGGCTTAAAACTATCTAAGTACAAGAAAATGAATCTAGGAATTTATTGCAACAAAAACAACTATAACATGAGTAAATCTACACTAGCAGCATATATCATTCATACATTCACAAAGTAAAATCTTATGGAAAATATATTCAATTAATGAAATATTTGCATAAGATATAGTGAAAGGATACATATGCTTGCAAGTACAATAACCATATGAAAAAATAAATACTTCAAGAATAAAGTAATGCTTTGCAAAATGAATGTTCGAAGCAAATGGTTTCATAGAATGTAGAAAGTTGAGACCAGTGCCAATGAGATCGTGTGTTATGCTGTTGAGAATGTAATGTAATGCTGAGATCGTGGAGATGTCTTTGAAAATTTTATAGTTCAATTAATGTGGATTTATTTTAGTGAGACTTGATTGCAAAAACACAAATTTACACTAGATTTGGCCTCTCAAGAGACTATCCCTTTAGTATAGAAATTTGTTGAGAACTTGTCGAAATCCAATGGTTTCACCAACAAGCTCACTAGAGGTGTTGGAGGTCCAACACGGGGATAACCTAGATCTCAAATTTCTCGTCTAACTTCACACACTCCCTCTAGGCAGTTTTCTAGACCAAACAATAGTAACTTTCAAGATTGTCCTATTAAGCTACTACGCTTTGACCAGTCTCGGTTCCAATGAGTTCCCCAGATCAAGTTAGGCTTGCAAGGGTTCAGAGCATACACCAGGGAGCTGAGGGGAAAGGTTTATTTTAAACAATAAAACAAAATTGCATAAAGTAAATGTTTTGCTAATTACTAGAATCCACATTCACAAGCCCCTTTTTAGCACTGGGCCTACTCTAGGGGGCTAAGGGGATTGGTTTATTTGCCAACATAAAGTAAATTGCAAAATTGAGAAAACTAAAACTGAAACCTAACTAAACAATTAAATATTACTGTGATTGAAGTTGAAATCTAATCTAAGAAGGTTGTGTAGTGTTTTAAGATTATGAAAGTGATTCTTTTTACTTGATCTTTAGATTGTGAGATAGATTAAACTTTAAGCAAAAAGAAAAAGGAAATCATGCATAAAAATTGAACACACCACCACACCAATAACCCCCTTAGGGGGAAAGAAGAAAGTGTGAGGCCTCCTTAGCCTCACTTATTTTATTAACTTTCTTTACAATTGTTTTTCTTCATTTTTTGGAGGAGACTTGTGATCCTTATAGCTTGGGATCACAAGTATTACAAGTTTAAAATGGCACTAGTCTTCAAGGTTCACTCTTGGGGTTCAAGTTTCTTCGATTTTTTGCCCAAATCTGTCAAAGTATCCCCTTGTTTTTATTGCGACATGCTAAAAAACAACAAACAAGTTTATTAAAATCCACCAAAAATCACTTTAAGAAAGCTCCTAAGATAAAACAAAACCTAAGCTCAAATTTTCTGAAATTTTCCAAGTGCAAAAGGGAAATTTTTGTAGATTTTTTGACAATTTAGGGAAACTAAAAGGGGCTCTTTTAGTTGCTTCTGTTTGTTGTCATAAAACAACAAGCAAAAAACTACTAAGTAGCTTGATCTAAGCAATTAAATCACTTCACTTTTTGCCTAAAGAAACTTAAATGAAAAGTATGCAAAAAATGATTTTTACTTTTAGATCTAGCTTTGGTTATGAAATGAAACTTTTGCCTAGATCTAAAGCATCATGCATGCATGCATAAGATTTTAAATATTTTGCTTTGAAAATGAAATCTATTTGCATGCAAAACAGTAAGTAACTAAAGAAGAAATTGAATTTTAAGAAAGAGAGATAGAGTTAGAGAGGATCTCTTCTTCAAAGCTTGAATCTTGGGCTATGGGGTCCTTTGGTAAATGAAAGAGGAAACAACTTGTTGATCTCTTGAAGAAATTGAAGAATGGATCTGGATCTCCTATCCGACTCTCATCTAAGCTTGAGTAACCTATTTGATCTTGTCCAATCCTTGCAAACACTTGTTAGAAAAATGTATTTCCTACAAAAGAGACTTGGAAAACACACATTAGTTCATTGGAAAAATATGCATCTTTGAATCTCTAAATATAGGAAGATAATAGGATCTAAGCAATAAACAAATTGAATAAATCCTATCCTATTATGTGTTAACACACCTTCAAGGCCTTATGTGAAGTAGATATACAAAAAATGAAATAAACACCGAGTTACCTCAAGATCATGCACAATTGTTCAAACATCAACACATTACAACAATTACCATAGACCTCCAAAGTCTTTTATTCAATCTTCCAAAAGAGTGTTACAAAGTATTACAATAACAAGCATCAACTCCCAAGCTCCAACTGACTCAAAAGAGGAGGGGTTGATCTTATTATATAACAAAGAGGGTGAGAGTTCCAAAGCTAGGGCGTGAGCTAAGTGAGAGAGTGCACATAGCTTAAGTGGCAAATGAGAGGGAGATTGCATTGACACTTCTCCACATGAGGTCGAGTTAGCTCTACTTCAAAAGACATGTGGGAAAGGAGAATGCGCCATGTGTGAATGGTAGGTAGAGAGAGCGAGTCTCTCCCTTTGGGATTGACGCCCCCCTCCACAAATGCACCACATACTCCAAGGGAGGGCGAGTCCCATCCTTGGGATCTCCACCCTCGTCCAACTCATCAATCAACTCGCCTACCACTCAAGAGAACTCGCCACCTTAGCTTTGAACTCTAGACACAACCAAGACATGTCCCCGACATGTTTCCTTTTATTTAGGCTTGTTGATTTTTATTGGATATTTACGTCTTTTTCACCTTTTGTGAGCAACAATCATTTTTGAGGGATTAAAATCACTTTTTTGACTCAACAAAGGGGGATAAGGGTTTAAGGGGTGCTATGGGTTAGAAAACGAGCACCAACATGGCATACAACAACATCTAATGCCATTTTTTTATGACTTGTGACCTTTTACAATTAAAATAACCCGTTTGCGGGAATTTTTTATTGACTCAAAACATTAAAAAACCTAGGGGGGACTTAGCGCAATTTCCATATGACTCAATATAGATGACCTAGCATGGTAATATAAACATTTAGACACTAGACATTGTAATTCCATGCCAAGGCCTTGTTGATATTATGGTAGCTGCGGGAGGTATTGACCTCCACGTGTAACCTTTGATGAGACTAGAATATTCCG